>PNEQ01095184.1:0-37277 GCA_003012365.1 Medauroidea extradentata
ATTTTGCCATTTTCATGAATTTTTAAAAAATAGTAATCGTAGATTCAGCATGAGCCAAGTACGATAGCTTAGTATCTTCCACTTTGAACTCTTTTATATAAAAAATCTAGTTTCGTACGTGGAAGGGTTTGTGAATAACACACGTATTACAAACTGTCTGCACTGCATCTTTCCTCGTAGCCTGACGGAAGCCTTAAGGACATACGCCATTGCAATATTACGTCGTCCCAGAAATCTTAGGTTTAGACTAAGAAAAAACAAACAAACTAAAATCGAAAAAATTAGAAAACAAGCCTAGTTTGGCTGTAGTCAACACAACCATAAACCAAAATTACAGAATATTAAAAACCCATAAGGAATTAGTCAACAACAAATAAAGGAAAATAAAATAAACTTCCAAAAATGAAAGTCTAAATACAAAATCAAATTAATCTATGAAACTCAGGACACCACAATTAAGACAGCACAGACAATAACTGGGATGACAATAATGAACACAAGACAGAATAACAACAACGACGTCACAGAAAACAGACTAGACGACACAACGATGAAGACACAAAAGAACACAGTAGACTTCTAAAGACTGACTTTTCATGACGTTTCGGGAGCTGACACATGCTCCCATCTTCAGGTAAAGTAAAAGTGAAAACTGTAAAAATTGGGCAGTATTTACAGTTTGCAGCACTGCACCTAGCGTGACCAATGGCAATTGCACACTCTCCTGATTGGCCACACACATTTTAATGGTCAATTGTCACTTTGCAAATAATTCTGTTTCTTTTTTTGTTAATGGTTTCCACACATTTCTTAATTTGCTGACTAATATTTGTGTTATTCACAACAAATGCTGAATGTTTTATTTTCCTTTTGATAGGATGAGTTTCTAGTGTAAGTGAAGTGGCATTTTCCCATAGTATTTTATGACTATTTTTCCAAACATGTTCGGCCAGTTGGGATTTTTGTATCTCATCTTTTTTGGTGTTATTTTTATGTTCTTTAATACATGTGGAAAGAGGTCTACCCATTTCTTTTATGCATACACTTCCACACTTGCATGGTATTTGATAGACACAGTCCTGGGTTTATAGTTTGTTAATTGCTGGTTTCACCTATGTAATGATGCTTTTTAATATAGTCCTAGATTTGAAAGCAGTCTGTACATTGTACCTGTTGCCTAGCCATCTTACCTTTTCTGAAAAAACCCCAGATATATGGAATCACTAGAGTTCCTGCAAGTTTTTCAATTTTGTTTTTTGGATTAACGAAATGTGTTGATTTTTTTTCCATGTGTTTATTTATCATACATCTAGGGTAGCCAGAGAGAAGTTCTTTTTCCAAATGGTTATGTTAAGAAGCTAGTGACTCTTTGTCGGAGCAAATCTTTTCTGCTCTGATAGCTAAAGTGCAAATTATACCAGTTTTTGTTCTTGTTGAATGGTTGGAATTAAAATGTAGGTATTGGTCTGTGTGTGTAAGTTTTCTACATATTTTTGTGGAAATACTGTTGTCTTTCTTTGATACTAATACTTCCAGGAATGGAAGGCTCCCATCTGTTTCGATCTTGTACATGAACTGAATTGATGGACTGTATGAATTGAGAACGTGAAAAAAATCATCCAGTTTGTTGGTTCCATGTTTCCAATTTAAAAAAATATTGTCAACTTAATGAAGCCAGACCTCAGGCGGAGTGTCGGTTTCAGTTAATGCCGCTTGCTCAAAATTCTCCACTAAGATATTGGCCATGAAAGGTGAAAGTGAGGAGCCCATTGTCATGCCATCAACTTGTTTGTAAAAAATTATCATCCTTAAATTGAAAATAATGTCACAAAGTGATTTTTCCGGTTTTAGTTTTTTGTTAAGATACTTTCATTTTTTGCTCAGATCCCTGCTTTAAATAATTCCTCACTTTAGAATTTACTGAATTCTCGTTTTTTTAATAATAGCGGCTGTGTATCGTTAATAGTATTTTACAGTTTTGGTCTAATTTCCCCCCTCCCCCTGCCCCCTAATACATCAACATGTTATGCCTGAGATAGGCTATTGTTTCATGGTACGGCCGTGATACAGCTCATGTAGGCCGCTGCTATCTTGAGTAGAGCTGGTAATGTACGATTTAAACGTAATTCTGTACACAACACACGTGGTGTTATTTTCTTTGTAGCCTTCTAGTGAAGTAGTGTCTTTTCTTGTCGCCCTGTTTTTACGCGCGCCGAGCACTTTGTCCACCTGCATTTAGTTACGTCACTGAGCGCCCAGCGAAACAACAGCTGATGAGTTATGTTTACGGTACTCATGGGCCACGTGCAGGCTAGTTAATGCGAAGAGCTTTGATTAGGTCACTGGTCATCAGCTGGGATGACGTAGGTTTACCGCACAGCCGAACCGAGAAAAGCTAGCGTAGCTTGTTCCCCCCTCCCGTTCCCCTGATTGCTTTTCAGTAGAAGCCCGAGAAAACAACCTGTTTAAGTTGGCAGGTATGATGTCATCCAGGTTTGCAGTCCTGGGATTGCGTGTGTTGGTACTTCAGCGCTGTGCAGATATCCTGGGATAATAATCTCAACACTCCTGTCGGTTTTCGCTGAATGTTAACTGTTTGTTTGACCACGTGCTCAGTCGTTTGAACGTCCAGGAAGTGTTTACGAGCCTCAAGTTATAAGAGATGACGTCGAGTGATTCGGGGATTAGTCTTCGTCTTCACTGCTTGGTCTTCGACTGATTGATTCCTTCGTCGAGGCCGAGGGTTGGAGGAACCCCGACGGACTTCAGTACACTATGTGATCAGTTAAGTAGCCTATTTGTGTGTTAGTAGAAAAGTAGGTCCGAGCTGAGAGTCACACAAAGTCATACAGAGTAACTTAATTTATTGTAATGTCAGTCATCTCCAAGTTGTGTCTTTGACCCCCCCCCCCCTTTTTATTCATAGAATAATGTGTCCCCAAGTATTCTAGGTTGCTAATCAAATCCCAAATAAGTGTGAATTTTAAAGATAAAGTTTTGTTTTTCCCTTCGTGGCAGAAACCGTCCCTTGTTTGTTTTGAAGTTATAACAAATAGTATTGTAACTGTAATCCGTTGAGGGCCATTTAATGTAAAACTGTTTGCTCAGTGTACGAGCTGATGAATCGCCTTTTTGTAAACCTTTTGAGTTAATACAGAGTTGTTTTGAACCCGACTTTCTTGGTATTTGCCTTTATTTAATTAATTACTCCTGATAGGTACTATTTTCCTCTAGTAGAATAAGTATAGTCATAAACTTTGATAAGTACGTAATTATTTGTATATTATAAGAAATACTTGCAGTCCATGAAAAGATCCCGTTCCCCTATTTTAAACATGTTTACCTCTTGCTACCCCTATGTTATTGTTTCGCTCTACCTGTCCTTCAAGTTTAGTTTTGGTTTATGGATGTGTTGACTACAGGCAAACTAGGCTCGTTTTCACTTTTTTTTCTTAGTTTCATTTTAAGATTTCTGGGACGACATAATATTGTAATGAACACAATAGTACAGTACGTTATTCTGTCCCATTGCAAGAAATATTCAAAGACATCATCAGTGTCGTCAAGTCTCCCATTGGCCAGCTCGGCCCACGCACATTTTGTTGACCTGCTGTCAAGTGCAATACGCGTTTCGCAGAGCTAATTATTTAATTTTTTGGCCATTACAAGAGTGGTTACAGTATTCTCTTTGTCGTATGTCTATCATATTTATTGCCTGCAGGTTCTATATAGACTTACTGCTTCCAAATATAAAATATTAGCTTCTTTTGAAATTGCATTCAAGAACAGTACATATAATTGACTTACGGAATAATTAAGTTATGTAAGGGACTGAAGAATGTAACCCTTACGTAATTCAGTGCCTTGCTGTAGTAGCTATTATATGGGAACGTCAGACTGTCACCACAGAGGCTGTTTAGAAACTGACTCAAAATATTTTGTGACATTTATCCTTGTGATAAATGGTGACAAATGTGTCTTGCAACTTGTAGCCTAATTCATCTCATAAGGAAAAAAACAACCAGCGAGATTCTTACAATTTGTATTTTCACAATATATCGAAAGTAGCGTTCAAGAAAACCACAATGTTCTTAACATAGTTTAATGGGGTTATTCAATTGTAATACATATGGAAAAATCTGCATTAAAACAATCTGCCAACATACAAAACTAGGAACGAATACCCTACAATTTCAGGTAACTTTTTTTGCCCTCATGTGACTGTCATTTAATGCAAACATCTTACTCCGTACATCCTATTGTACAAAAAAGGTGCTCTTGAAGCAAGTGGCCAGCACCTGCCATTTCAGTTAATAACGTACACAAAGATTTCAGCAGTGACATGAAAATGCTTAGCATTAAGCAACACGTTTACAAACACAAAAGCAACAAGACGGACAGAGAGTGGCTGGCATTACCTACATTTTAATGTTAATGGTGACAATTTTGTGTGAATTTATAAAGGAAATGGTTAAGTGCTGGCCATCTGCACCAAAGGCAATTTTTTTTTGTACAATGAACTGGGTACGATGAGTGCATCAAATTGCTGTATTATACGACAATGAAATTTTAACACTGCATTTTTCAGTGTGATTCAGATATTGTTCATATGAAACATCTTTCAAAGTATAGCAGTTTGATTACACACAGTTTTCAATATTTTACTAAAATACAAATTCAAAACTTGAAGAATTTTAACAGCAGTTATCTCCCAGTTGAGCAAGACTATAAAATGCAATAATGTAACTCACCAATTTACATACAAATTCATCTCTCAAAATTCTTTAGATGAGTTTCCAAGCAGACTATAAGGAGCCAGACATGTTTTATTTATAAAACTGATAGAAAGCTGAGTTCGGTCTAAACAACGCAACAGGAATATAGGGAATCAAATAAAGTTACAGTGCAGGAAGGAGTGTGTGGGGCATTTAGGTCATTGAACTTATTTCCATATATAACTAGTGGTACATATAAATATCAATTACTGCTTTTCATAAACATAATTTGTCTACAACAGCAATATATTTTGTTATTAGCATTTTTTTCCACTCCGAAGATTATAAATTGCCAACCTGATGCCGTACTAGTATTGTCTTGTATAAACGTTAATATACACAAATTTAAGGCAGTAACAATAAAGAAACTTACAATTACAATGGAAACTATGTGTTTAAAGCAAGCAAATAAAATAGTAATAAATGTACTTATTTAGTTGAAATTGTAACCGTGAATGTGCAGCACAATTGCATCTACTAATTGAAATGTAATCTAACTTTAGAAGCATAATATGGTACCAAATGTTGTTTTTTTTTTTTTTTGTGTTTAAAGTGAATAAAATATTGCAGCATGGTAAAAACTAATTTTCTATCTTATTTTTTTTAAATGGCAATTAATGTGCTACATTTAAACAAGAAACTCTGAAATGCAGGATAATAATTTTTTTAAGTGCTGTTAATATTATTTTTTTAATGTAACACATATTTACTATAGAATATATAAAGATATGGTTAGAAATATTTTAAGTGGTTCTTGTTCACTGGTGACATAACTGTCATTTTGCTGGTTATTATCAAATCAAGTTGTTTTCATACAACAATACTATAACACAAGGTCGAGTAAAGGTATTTCTGATGAGTAAAATTAAAAGCTATTGCTTGCTTGAAGTTCATGTGCCATCACAATTGTATGTGGTTACTATTTGGATCAGAGAATACTGATGTCTGAGTACTAATGTGCCCTATAATTGATGTTCATTACCTAACCCCATATTTTCTATTACAACCTGTATTTTCCTACCACGTTTTCCACATGTGCAGTTTTTTTTTATTTTATGTATCCCTGCAGTTCGTGAGGGATTACTACACATACATGCACAACTAAAAAAGGTAAAGACCTCACAAATGAAGTGTAGGTAAACAATAATAGTTTCAATGTCTCAGTATTATCTAGCATATAGCAAAATACAGAATGAAAAATTTCATTTTACTGTACAACTGAAACATTGGTTCTCAAAAAATCTGAAAACTATAACTATGAATAAACACTAACTCAACTACTTAAAAATATAACTTCTTACTTGAATATAATGTGTAAATTGTTTATGTAACGTTACATTTTTCAGATTTTGAATCAATAATAAATAAAAATATAGTGCAAATGAAAAAAGTGGAAGGAGGCGACAACTGATTTCTTGCCTCCTAGCAAAATTAGACCTCAACATGGCACTACATTTACTTATGTTGTACTAAAACCTCTGATACTTGAATGTTAACTTAATTTATTTTGATTTCTGCAAAAGTTGTATTGTTTTGTTAAAGTATTGTTTTGCACTTACCCACCCATTGAAATGCCAGTAGCACCTATTTTCACACTTGGATTGCAAGTATGAACATAGGCTAGTACCTCCTCAAAATCTTCACTGTTACATGCACAATATGTGCGCGGTGTCTGTAAAAGAAAAGGTATGTAAGGATTGAGTTAAATTAATACTGTAGTAGGTACTTAAAAAAATATATGTTACTTCACATGGACATAAAACTTATTGTTAAATATTTCTCTAATTCAGTTGTAGGTAAATTAACATCAGAAAATGCATAAGCAGATGAAACATTTACACAATAGTGACACAACCTGCTACTACAACCACTGTGAACATTCTTCAACACTTATCTTTTCCTTCAATTCTAATTCATTAGCAAAATTCCACCTACCAAAACACCACCATTTGAAATACATGCCTGTGAAGTAAAACAAAAGCCAGAAATACTGTGCTCTGTTATACCACAGATTCAGGTATACTGCATGGCAATGGATGTCCCCTGACCTAAATAAATAAATGTGTAAGAAGCATGTGGTAGACTCAATGAAGGGGATCAGAAATCGAAGAGGGGTTAAGAGGAAATGGCCATTTACAGCCCTCTTTGCTTGCCTAGCTCTGTTAACTGTCTGAAATGGGGACAGATGAAGGGCTGATAGAGTAGCAGCTTACTGACTAGTGCAGAGATTACAAGCAATTTTTCATCATGATTTATTGCAACCACAATTCTTGGTTTTTCCATTTCAACTACATATGCTGCGCAGTCCAAGTTCACAGAAAAGAAATGCTCGTCCTGAAGGTGATAAACTAAAAATAACTATCAGTGTGAAAAAATTTACTGTCCCTAAAGTAATAATCATAGGGTAGGTGAACAAATATTAGTAGATAGTAATTATTTTGAATTTAAACATATTTGTACAGCTTTAATACAGATGGATATTTGTAGGTTTGAGTTCTTTTTGTTTTTTGCACATAATTATTCATTTTTGTTTAAATAAGAAGAAAATATTTCATTCTGTCTTCAATTTATAGCTGTATCCTAATTCTCTTCAATTACATACATATCCATACGTGGCATCATCTGCGATGTCACCAAATACATAATAACACACACTGAATTATCAGTATAGCACAAAGAGTCTCTAATTACTCTTGAAAAGTACAAAAACCTGCTTACTTGCTGGGTGTTTCAACATAACAGCTTCCACCACCATACTAAAACAAGTTTATTTTGATGTTCTGTTAAGATTATAAGGTACTCCAGATGAAAAAGAGTAACTATTTTTTAAATGTCTTTCAGCTTTATGTTAATAAATATATGCACCCAGTAAATATTCTCAGAAAAAAAGCACGTAACTAAATACATTTCACTAAACATTTTCAAAATATTTATATTAGCTTCCTTTTTTGTTATTGTAAGTTTAAAACTGGAAACATTAAAAATAATTTATTTCAATTTAATTACTATTCCATAAAACTTTTCAAACATATTTGTTGTCTTAATTTCTCTGGCCCTAGCCAAATACTTACACATGAGCACACCAACAGGGTTAGGTGGAACAATGTGGGAAGACTAGAAAGGGAACACGGATGCAGGGATCATTAAGAACTAAGCAGTTAATAGCCAGGGCTGATTCACTGCCATATCAAGGGTTATGTACCTGTAGTTTTTCAGGGGACATGTGCAGATGCAGTAATACAGACATCAGGGTGGCAACCCTTGGAACTAAATGTTACGCAAGTACTTGTGGGGGAGTTGATTAATGATGTAATTTTTAAGTGATAGTGTTACTGTTTACATGCTTCACGCACAAGACCTAAGTTGCCTACTAAGGCTACTCATATTAAATAAACTGTGATTAAATTAGTATTTTGAATTTGGCCATTACTTGATGCTAGTGCTGCTTGCACGAACAAAGTGAGGCCAGCACGCACAACGCTAAGCCCAGTTTTTCTTCAGTGTTCAGCACAGCTGGTTGTGTTTACGCGAGGGGGCTAATTACTTTAACTGATCACAGTCTTTCTGTTAGCAAAATTCATTCTGTAACCCTTTTAATTCTTACTCCCTTGCGTGCACCATCACTCAGTCAGTAGTGATTTTTGCTGTTTTGATCATGTTTAAATTTAAAATTAGCCACCAGCTTACGCAATTGGTTTGAAACACACGTGGTTGCTGGTTACCTCAATTTTTCAATGTTTTCCAGATGTTGCAGGTTTAATTTGTTTCCTTCTTCCTTCAGGAGAACTTTAATTAGTGTGCTCATGTAGAGTCATGCACCTGTTGGAGCACTGAGGGAAGTGTAGAACAGCAGTGCAAGGTTATAACTTAATTTCTATATGAAAATGTGACAGATTAAAAGCCTGAAACGTAAGTCTCTTTCTTTCCACAAGTGCGTACGTATGTGAATGCGTGAGGCGTGCTCCTGGCCTGGACAGGGAGCGGAAGAGGGTAAGTTTTGACACTATTCTGAGGTACAGCCACTTGGGCCCTAAATACATTGAAATCCATGTACCCGACTCAAGCCGGGCAAAAGCGACCGTGGTGGCCAAATGGTCAAGACCACTCACCTCCTACCAAGGCGATCCAGGTTTAATTCCCAACGGGGTCAGGCCCCGGATTTTCACATGTGGGAGTCATGCCAAACAATGTTGTTTGTTGGCTGGATTTTTTAAGGATCTCCCATTTTCCCCACCATTATCATTCTGGCGCTGCTCTACAATCGCCTCATGTCACCCCTCACCAGCACTTAAGACCTAGATGTTAAGCGCTAAAACCTCTCACCCTCAGCTGGGCAAATAGCTGAGTGGCGCACATTGCCAGTATTTTCCACGTAATCTTCAACCTTAGGACAGCAGGGTGCCCTAAAATTTATCAACAAAAAACTCTAGTTACTATATATTACGATATATTATAAACTTTCATTCTTCAAAGGATTTCAAACTGAGGATAAACAAAAAAAATTTAAACTGTATTTTCTAATCCTCAAAAACCTGTAACACTTCTATAAATACTCTTGTAAACATATTAAATAAATTGAGAAACAAAACACTTGGCAATTTATTAGTTTTCCCACTGTAGCACCTACATTTATGTTTATTTGCTCATAACCATGAAGTTGACCAAAAATGAATATGCTCGTAGTTCTATTAAGAATTGTCTTTATTTTTGTTAGTTACTAATCTGCCGCTGGAGTCTTGTATGGCAAAGTGTTGACCTGCCTGAATTGTCTATGGAAATATGTACCACAGACTAGTAACCTCATATGCATTATTAGTGAAAATATATACTGATATTCGAATACAACCTAATTTTCCTCTGGTTGTCTTGACACAACCACACTGCCGGGATTTAATGTTTTCAAAATATTTACAATGACAGTGTCTCAAATCTCATGAGGCAATTTTAAAATCAGAAGTGGGTACACAATAATCTCAAACGTGCACTTCGTAATCTACAAAATCATGTGTAAAGAAAAAATAAATTTTGTGGGAAACCATGTAACTGAATTTAGTCCAATTTATACTGGAAGTATACATTTAAAGTATTTCTTAACCATTTTTGAAACTTAAAATCACAAACGTTAACTATATTTTATTTATTACATCAAAATTTTTCATATTACAGAAAGCTTTAAAAAAACCTCAAATATACACTGGCCTATCGATCCATTTGTTATCAAATATCTATGCTGAAAAATCCTTACATTTTTGTGGGTGTAGAAAAATATAAGTGGCATTTTGTGGAGGGTTGTCTATCCCCCCCCCCCCAGAACGCATAACGCAACCTCCCCTCCTCAAATAAATGTCGTATCAAAGTTTCCTCACAAAATTACTTTGCTGACACTAAGAGTAAAAAGCTGGGTGTCCTGGGGTTTCCCCAGGAAAATTGTTATTTTAAGGTGCAAAATGGTGTTATTTAAGACCTTTTTGGACCTAAACAAAAATATATGACAGGTAGAAATTGTAATATTTTTTAAGATATCATTTATTTTGGAGAACAATTTTCACAAAGTTATCTTTTTCAAACCTGGAGCCTTTTACCCCTCATGTTTTGGCACCACCAATTACTGGGGGTCCCAGGAACGCCGACTGCCAGTTTATTGCCATTAGGGTAAGCAAGACTCGTCTAACCACAAATTTTGGTTATCCAACCCTTTTGTCCTCTACTTTGCTCCAGAAAATTGGGGTTCTACTGTGTATTAGTATGAAGTGTGTCACAGATATTAAAAAATATATTTGAACAAATATTTAAAAAAAAAATTGTTGCACTAATAAAACTTACCATTTTCTGATTTCAGTTACACCAAAAAGCATTTAATTTACTTAACAACTGTGAGTTTAATGCCAACCACTGCTATATGTCATGTAAAAGATATGCGTAAGCTAGAGTCATATTGGGAGACGAGACCCTTTCATGTTGTTAACACTTTTAGCAACAATATCCCATATACGAGACATGTTGCAGAAAAAATGGATTTGTGGTAACTGAACACAAAGTGAAAACTTATTTTTTTCTCAGACACCATAATTGTAAGATTATAACTTAAATTGATGGAAAGCTACTGCTAATTAACGCTTTTATTATTAATGATCTCGCCCGACAGTACTACGGGACTGCAAATAACATGAAAAACATTTTTTCATACTTCATACACCTTAATACATTAAATTTTATCAAGTATTTTTCTAACTCCACAACTACCAGCCTAGTCGAATTAAATACTGACATGGATTTCCAATCCAGGAGTTCGGGTTCAATCCAAGGTGAAGTCATCACATTTTCAGTTTCTTTCCCTGTTCCTATCAATTTACGGCCTTAGGAAAGAACAGCTACATGGTACGTGATATCTTTACTATGCCTGCAAAAGCTGGACCACAAAGAAAAGGTGAATAATAAATTACTGTAAAAATTTAAAAAAAAATATTATTATAAATTAATTATTTAATTACCAAGTTCACATTACTGAATGATTTGTATAAATGGATGGGTGTGAACAGTTTCTTAATTAAAGCTAATGTAAAACAAAAATTCCTTTACAGATTTATTAGCGTATTCATATAAAATATTTAGGACACTAATTGTCAAAAATAATAACACTCAGAATTTCGATGATAACGTCTCCTGATCTGAGGATCAAACCCGAATTTCCTTCACTGTACTTGCTACACCAATCCAGCAACCAGAAAATAACCTGAAAAAAGTTTTATCGTCTTTATACAGCCGTGTACTGATTGATGATATTGTTAATTAACTGACCTCTCGAATTTTCTTTCCAGTATATTTCCTTGAAACACTGTCTTCTCGACATATGGCTTTCAGCTATCACCACCGCAGTTCTTAAACTAAATTATTTTGTATTTGACAACCAAATTATTTTTAGTTTTGAAGGCATGCTTTTTCTGCAATGTTCCAACCACTTGTCCCACCTTACTATTCCATTGCACAATAGTTCCAAACACCTGTATTTAAAAAATTTGTGTTGTTTTGGCATTGTTAATTTAGCAAAGAACCGGCACTGCTAACTCTCCTTGAAATATTAAAACAATATCATAAAAATATGCATCCCCACAATGTACTAACACTTCAAAACAATCAACATTCACACTCACATGAACTGTAAGTGACTTGTGGAAAACTCCCTAGATGTGCGTGCAAACTTGGGACAAAGCTGGCCATTTCTTGTAAAACAAGGAGTTGGCAATAACTCGGCCACATTCCTTGCAGAGAAAGAGATAGAGCTTGCTCGCCATTGTAGGTACTGATAGACAGATGCACACCACATGGCTAGTTAGTGCCTCTCCTTTCTCCCAAAAGCCATCACCACCTCCCTACATCCCTCAACTATACGCAATACCCTCCCTTCCTTATGTAACACCCCACCTCCTCCCACCCCTGGTCTGGGAGAAAAGAGGAATAGCAAATACTTCCAACAATTTGTTTTATCTTACTTCCCGTCCCAGTAAGTCTTGTTCTTTTCCCAACATAGAAGAATCCCTTGAACTTACAGATTTTTAAATAATTTTACCAGTTTTCTTCCCTCCTCCCATGAAATTTCAATGGTGCAACCTGCACCATAAACCCCCCTCCTTGTAGGTACCACTATTTTATGATAACTGGAGCCAACTGCTCTAGGTGAGACAAACCTGTCATGCCTGCCAGTCTAATGAATGGATGCTGTTAGGTGACATAGGGGTGCATTAACAAGGGAGGATGGAAGTGCCCTCAAGAAAACCTCTACATCACAGAACAAGCCACAGTAATCATCATTTCAAAAAAATCTCTGCCAGAGCCTGGGATTGAATATGAAATATTTAAAGCAGGAGGCTAGTGAGCCAACCATCTGTTCAACAACATATCTTTTACCAAGCTAAACTAGTAGTTCGCTTCCCTCTCACAAAAACCAAATTTGAATTTAGTAATTATTTAACTAAAAAAATTTCATAATTATTTTGAGAAAAATGAATTTACAGAATTCACATAGTGATATTAAGGTTCACAAGTATATTTATCGTGTGTGTTACCATTTATACAAAATTGACCCATTTAGGCAATTTTTAAATAAAAAGAAATCAGCCCTTCAAATATACATTCAAGAGCAATTATAGACACATCCCATTTGGAAAAACAGTCTAATAAAATAGTACCTACACTATGCATGACTAGCACAATAGTCTGACCGTATCCTAAACAAATAATTAACATCGCAGAATAGAGTTGGGAAGAAACAAATTCCCAGTATATATAAATATTATTGCAGCCACATATATGACGCACTCTATTAGTAAAATTGCGCAGGCAATGGAATCTCCATGGCCTACTCTGTCAAGGTAGATCTACATTTCGTGGGAAATGCCAAGCCACCTTGCATTACTACAGGGCACCTATTCCTTTAGTGTTACCTAAGAAGTGCCACCAACAAATATCTCACTACATGTGTTCTTACGTCCTCAACTCCATAGGGTTCAAAGTATTGATCATCAAAACAATCACTTCTCTAATCCCTTACGTACTTCTACCTACTGAAATACATCTAAATTACTAGAACCTTCAGTTGGCAGAGCCAACATACAATACGTACGTATAGCCCCACTGATATTCTGCTCAGTGTAGCCTAACTTGTTTGACTTTGAGCAACAGCTGGTAGCTCCCTGTTTCCCCAAACGAAGTTCACAGTATTTTTGGTAGGGAGCAAATTGGATAATGTGAGTATAAATAAGACACATCAACTCCTGTGATCTCACAGATTACCAACCTTGCAACCCAGCCCCATGGACACTAAGAAACTTCTAGAAGATTGAAGAGGTGCCCACCACAAAACTTACAAACTCGAAGACATCCGGTGTGAGGATCATTTGCAGTTCTCTGATCACTGAACATTAACTTTAGGATACTTGGTCACTGCACATCAGCAGGTCAATTTGTTGTGAGACTACCATTTAAATACCAGGAACCAACTTAAGAGAAGTTATACATGTTACTAACCATGTGTTTCTTCATAGAGTACAAAATGCAAGAGCACTTGGGTCTTGCGGATGTAGAATTCAGCATACATTGCTGTATCTTTCTCCAACAAGTCCTCAAACATCAAAACTGCATGAAAATGTTAAGATTAGTCTCTGATACATCATTTATATTCTCATGACAAGACCAAAGCTGCAGCAGGAAATAGGAAAGATTCTTTTTCATTCTCGTCTTGACCCTGTTATTTAGACTTCAGATAAAAGAAGTGCCTGACATCCAGATGGTACAGGTGGTTCACAATCAAGTGCGCACTCTTGAAGGACATACTGTCTTGAATAATAATTTTTAAATATTAGACATTAACTTTTGTGTACAGTATAATCTAAATGCTTTGATTGTTAACATATGTTGCTTTGTTTACATTAAAAAGTGATAGGAAAATGTAAATAACCTGAAAGTAAAAAAGTAACTAGGGTTACAAATGCACTCATTTTATCCTGAACCACCTATAAAGTAAGCTACATCACAGTTAAACAAAGAATTTGCTGTAAACATACATTTAAAAATGTGTCCATGATTTAAAATATAAATTGTTCAAGCAAAAATTGTAGAACCACCATGTGAATTTTTGTATTTTTCACTGTAGTGATCTTGATGATGCTGGGAACATGTAAATATGCTATGCTACCAGTCAGTCACATTACAGCACCAACATCTTTTTCAGTGATCCTGTATTTTCCAAACCTAAATAATTAATACACTATGACTACTGAAATGTAAATATGACACAGTCGACAACCACAGATGCAAAGCTTTGCAGAGAAGGAAATTTGAACCTACTTCCATACATAACAGTGCTTGCAAACAATGTGACATCTATCTGATTGGGGAGAAGGGAATTATGTTAAGTGAAACTTGCGAACATCATTGGGAACCTCGCGGTGAATGGTTGTTAGACCAAATTCGCAATATAATATCAAGAATGTTGTGCCAATCTGCAACTTTTGCTCTGAGTGGTCACAAGACTCTTCTGATGGCTGGACGAACATTAAGCCCGTTATTTACCCTTGTTTATTAAGTGTACAAAGTTGTGGTTGCACTGACTGTCAGGGCCTTCAGCATATACTACAAGTTGATGTTAAATATGTAGCCCTTCCCCCAGTTACTTGATATAGTCCCAGCACAAGACCATGTGTTCATAGAAAGATGTTGTGCCAGAAGGGAGCCTGGGCCTGATACAAGATATGTCACGCATACACCTAATATCACTAAATGACATAAAACACAGTTTATGTTACATTTATATACTGACAAACATGTTAAGTACTAATATACATTGTATAAATGTCCTTCGGTGAAACAAAAAAAAAATAAATAAATAAAACACATCAAATGAAAAAATTTACCTAAATGTACAGTTAACTCCCTTGCTGTGTGAAAAATGGTGTCTTCACCAGGATAGAAACAACATTTTCCCATAATTTAAAAAAATATCTCTGAATGAAAAATGAGTCAAAAAAACAGTGATAGACCTAATGCGCCATGACAGACTGACTGTCCTCGAAATGTGCATGACCACAATCTCCTCCTCTATTGTACACTTCCGCAGACGCAGATATTGCAGAACGAATATCTTACTATACAAAATTAACAATGGTAAATTTACACACTTACTAGTATAGAAAATGATGATGACTGAAAATAAAACTCAACTATATCAATGTGTACAGTATGAAATAAGAAAGCAAATATGGTAATGATGTACAGTCTGCGTGCCTTATCCGCAGACTTCACATTCGTGGTTTACACCAATCACAGTTGGAAAATGAGGAGGAAAAAAAACTGAAAAATACAAAAAAGAAATTCTTAAGAATTTGTATTTTCCCGCATGCTGGGCACAGTTAGCCGCACAAACTACCAGCGCACTGCTGGCCACGTACGAGAGCAGCTAGTCTCATGTCGTCAGCCACAGTATCTGCTTCATAACACAGTGTGCTAGGTGCACACAGTCAGCGGTGGAAAGCAGGAAGTGCGGGTGGAAGTGGCAAGGAAGTGATGCTGCATTGAATGTGTGTGCAGCTGGCAGCCCGGGCGGAGGCGGTACTTCATTTACATCCATCTTGCTTGTCGCTCGCTTACCGCACATATCCAAAACAAAATGACTTGATTTCTCCAGTGTTGTCTGTCTGCAAACCACTTCCACATAGAACACCTGTATTTAACTACACTGTCTTATTTGCCTGCTTGCCCCCATCCATTTCAACCACGACCACATAGGACATGGCCTTGAATGACATGTACCGTGTGCAGTTATAAATTATTCCGTGGTCTGCAGCATAATGTCTCCTATAAAAAGAAAGGCTGTGGGTGATCCTTCTACACCGAAGAGAGATCACAAAGATCTTAGTTTGACTAACAAGATAAAAACTCAACATTGTACACTCACATGTATTGCAGGTACATGATAAATAAGATCAAGTGTTAGTACTGTACCAAAAAAGCAAAAAAAAAAAATATCCAAGTTAATTTTAGTGGAAACGTATTACAAGGAAAGCCGCTAAAACTTTGTCCATATTTTCCATGTTTACGGTGGTACAAAATTTTTCATTGATGTGTGTGAAAAAAACGTGCCAAGTCTAATTTTGTATAATCAGCGATGCCGTATTAAATACAAAAACTGCTTACATCTCTAAGTCTGGTCAAAATATTTTACGTTAATAATACTTTTCTTTAATTTATATGCGCAGCACACAAGCAAGAAGTGTTTATGGACAATCGCAAATTATTCATGCCTATGGAGTCGTAGTTGTATTTGTTCCACTGTATTTTATACGTTTGGTTGACAAAAGTAAGCATTACACAGGAGAACTAGTGCTATCAAATGTCACTCTATCAAAGTCTCTGGAGACCCTCCCTCTCTAACCAGTACATGTCCTTGGAAAATAAGGGTGGAGAGAGATAACACGGTGCAACATGCACTGCAATGTTGCAATGTCAGCGGTGTTTGTACATTAAAAACTAAATTACCAATGGATTGAGCTACAGGTAATTCAGACCCATACTAACATACTTGAAACCATTGTTTTTACTGTGGGAAGTTCTTCTCCTTCGTAAAATTAAAGTAGGTCTGACAATTTACTATGTTCATCATGATGGCAATGGAATGATGGAGGGTACTTTTTAACCATGTCACAAACTACAATCTACTACACTCCTCCACAAAACGAGGAAAGGAGGGGGAGGAAGGTGGTCACGAGCAGGGCATAAGTGTAGCAGGGGTCACCAGTCTGAAGGTAAAGACATAGGGCTTGAGGCAAACTGTGATGGATTTGAACAAAACATACTGTGTTATGGTGTGAATAAAACACACTGTCTGGTAGCTAATGTTAAGCAATCACAATGAAATTATGAAATTTAAATAACACAAAAGCAAAAAAAGTTTTAATAAATACTACTGAAAATAAAACATCTGGCTTTTTATGAACACACACTGCCAATAAATAAATGAAAACACAGCAGCAGTTCGTACAATTTTTAAACAAAATTACAAAAGCACATACCTTCAATGTAATGCCTCCCAAACCTCTATTGTTGAAAACAACTGCCCGAACTCCAATTTTGTTGGCAGCAACTACAAGACACTTGACATAATCTGCTTGACTTGTGCCTATCAGTCCTGGTAAAATTATAACAATTGGTGCATCAGGCTTACAGTTGTTTTCCAACCAATCTAAAGCCACTTCACCACCATCACTCAGCTGGAAAAGTTCTCTGAAATGCCAGAAAAAAAAAAGAGAATGAAAAGTTTACATTACTAAAACGTTATTACCAAAAGAAACAAAGTTATTCCAAATGCTTTTAAACTACACCATTAGTATACTAATTGTTGTGCCATTATGTACTGTTCTACCACTGAAGCTATTCACATGCTGTTATTTAATATTTCATTACCAACACTCAAATTACTATTTCACTAGGGCTGACTGCTTAGCAATTAATAGTTCCTCCTTTTCTCATCAAAAGGTACTGCTAAGTATTGCTCTCCTCTGAATTACTTGATCAAATGATTTCCAAGTTCCATGCCGCCATTCAATCAAAGTAAACTCCAGATTATCCATGTTAATTAATGTTGAGCAATGCTTGGATAGTTGGGAAAAAAACAGATAATCTGAAATTAGCCCATTTGCCAACAAAAAAAAAAATAGATTTTTCTATAAATAAAACACAGAATTGATATGCCGTTTTGCCTATAAATACTGTATTTACTCATTTATAACGAGCACTTTTCCCAAAATATAGAAAAATTTGTCTGGGGTGCATGTTAAACAAAAGAAAAAATTATGTTGAAATCTTGTTAATAAATTCTTGCATGTTTTCACTAGCCCATTATTGCATGTCATCAATAGTCCATTCTTACGTACTAGAGTTGACATATGTTCTAAAAAGAGTTTTTAACAAAAATATTTGTTTTTTTTTTTTACAGTTTTAAATACACTAAATGCTGCACGGATAATCCGCAAACTGGTTAATTCGTGAACAGACAATCAGGAGATTACTGTACTAGTAAAATGACCAGCATTTATGAAGCTGTCTCCTCAATTTAAACCTTCAAACCCAATATATGTTGCCATTTTTGTCTGTACTAAAAACATCTGTTTCATGTGAGATAATTGCAATGTTAATATATTGTTACGTATAAACAGAAGATAGTAAAGACACATGATGTCTTGAAGAACATCCAAAATTGACTTCAAAGAACCTTACAACAAAGCCACAATTTTCCGATTGCTTAAAAAAATTTTAAGGACTATTTTTGCTATCAGATTTGTTCAAAATTAACTTTTTTTTGCCAAATATTATAAATTTTTATAATGTCTTTAGTAACAAAATTGTTAAAATGCAACATAGTGTAAATTCAAAATAAAATATTCATTTCTGTAACTAACCACTTTTGTCTGTATACAAAGAACTATGAAAGGTATTAAAACACATAGAAGCTACTGAAAAAATTACATACGGTCAAAAATGTATGAACAAATATAATCTAACATGAGCACCAGGCCTGTAGAAAGCAATTCTTGTTAAATATATGAATCATGGCTATCATGAAATATTAAGGACATCTTAGAATGTTTTTTTTGCAGATGATATATTAAGAATTTTTTTTTAAGTTTATTTGTATGAGTCTTTGAACCATAGGCTCGATTTTGCTGGCCCTTCTAAAGTCTCACATCAGAATTGGCATAATGTTGCTGAATGAAAAGAGTTAATGTTTCACTATCTTGGACGTACTCCATTGCAAATTGAATGACTGTCAAAGAAAACTAAACAAATAAAATAAACCCATAATATAAGCAGAGTATACTTTAGTCAGCAAGATAGATACACAACAACAAATTCCAAAATGGAATCGGGTCAAATAGAAAACAAGGAACAAACAGATAATAAATGAAAATAATAACACATAAAATAAAAAACCAAAAAACGTGTGACACAACGATGAGATGAAACAAAAAACACAGCAAATATCAGACACGAACAGAAAAATCACAAAAAGACACAACAAATAGACGAGACAAAACGCAACAGATAACTGATCATCAGTCGCACTCGTGTTCCTGAACCCTGTGTGTCTACCTGATGACGGGAACAGATTCCAGTTCCCGAAACGTCGTAACACTGTCTGTCTGGAAAACTACTGTGTCTTGTTTCGTCTCTTCGTTGTGTCGTTTGTCTTTTCTGTATATGTCTGTTATCTGTTGCGTTTTGTCTCGTCAATTTGTTGTGTCTTTTTGTTATTTTTCTGTTCATGTCTGATATTTGCTGTATTTTTTGTTTCATCTCATCGTTGTGTCACACATCTTTTGTTTTTTATTTTATTTGTTATTATTTTCATTTATTATCTGTTTGTTCCTTGTTTTCTATTTGACCCGATTCCATTTTGGAATTTCTTGTTGTATATCTATCTTGCTGACTAAAGTATACTCTGCTTATATTATGGTTTTCTTTTATTTGTTTAGTTTTCTTTGACAGTCATTCAATTTGCAATGGAGTACGTCCAAGGTCATGCACTCCCATTGCACAGTTCTTTCAAAGATCATGTTTCACTACTTATGGCGGACAAGAAACGTTCAGTACTGTCAGATGCATTTTACAAACTGTAGCGTAAGGGACCCGGATACTGTTTGCAACTGAGCGATGGCTGCATTGTGCATGCTTAGCATGAGAATAGCTAATGAAGAAGGCTGGGTTCTTGGTGTAAATGCAACGGCACAGTACGTTTGTATTCCACATTGTAGCATTGCTGGATTAAGTTTTTTTTTTTTGTTTCATTATGACAGTAGTTATGGGTATTCTTATTCCTAACTGTTGCGTAGGGATATTTGTACCAGAAGTAATTGATTTGATACGCATTTTGGATTTTAAGGAATTTGTTCATGTTTTCTATTAGTTATAATACTCCTACAGGCTTCAAGAATGTTCTAGAAGGTTAGAGGATGGTTCGTCTGAATTTCAAGTCAAAGATTATTGTTCCCACTGTCATATTGACTTTTGTTGCACAAGGATGGCTGATGCCGGTCACGTACTACCTTTATTGGACGAGGGAGATCATGTGATTATGCTGGTATTACTGGGAAGTGTCACACGTAGGCTTCTTCATTTATTACATGCTGAGCCTATGGTGAGGTAGGTCACGACATGAACTTGCAAAGACAATATGTAGTTTTCGTGCCTGCTTGCTAAAACTTTGAAAAAATGTAATATTCAATCAGACCACTGCTGAGGTACAGTCACTGCAATGCCGTTGCAGGAATTTGAGATGCTTTTTCTTGACACCACTTTTGGGCATTCAACCATTTTATGCTATGTAAATAATATTATGTTTGAGAATTTTTTCTTTGATAATAAATGTGGAACAGAAAATAAAATTGTTTACTGTCGTACTATGAAATACCCAGTAGCTATGGTTTAACCATAGAGAAGTGCGTATTTATCGGTGGAAATGGGCAGGGTGGTCATGCGAGCAGTGAGGCTTTTCTTTGTGGTCTTGAACAGGACTATAAAAGGCACTGCAGTCCTATGTTCAATACCAGCAGCACTGCATGCCCAGAGGTGCAGCCATTTTTTTTCACAATGAACGTATTGTGGCCTGTAGGAGGTGGTGCGATTACGGAAGCCATGAGGCAGCGCCCAGCTGCTATTGGGCGCATCCCGCAGGTGGAGAATTCAGGGCTCTGCTCCTCACTGAGGAATTGTCAGGAATACTAAAATACAGACTCGTGGACCAACTAACCGGTGCACAAGTGCCGTCGATGACAGCAGCGGTGAACACAAAGATGGAAGACACACTGTGCAGGAAGCAGTTCAATGGTCAAGGCAGCAGGAGGGATTTCAAGGTGTTGAAAAATGTGAAGTGCAGCAAATCCAACTGCTGGATCCTGCAGGCTGTGGACTAAAGAATATGTGAGGAATGAGAATGGAATGCACAGGAACTTGTTCCAAAGTCGTCGGGGACCTTCAACAATGGTTCCGATGAACCTAGTCCACCACATGGTAGATCTTGGATGTCTCGCTTGCCTAGCCACTTGTTTCAAGACTGGCAGACCATTTTCGAGAGGAGTGTGGGTGTTCAAATGAGAATTGTAATAGAGAATTCTGGAGGACTGTTTAAATAATTCCAGGCATTTCAACAAACACTCATGTCCGCCATCTTGCCACAAAACACTGCCGAATTATAACAGATGCAGTGTTGCCAGCAAAAATCTCAGAAACAAAATGTCTTCAGAAGTGGGAATTACTACCCTACCCTAATATGTACATTTAAAGTTTAAGGTTGTCACCAGTATTATTTACAGCACGAACATCCCCCGCCAAAAATGAACTTTTCTTCAATGGGAAGGAAGGGTACACAACTTTTGTGTGGGGCAATTCAGGATGCCTTGGTTGGTTAGGACTGAGGGCACTCGGACCACTCCATTTTTCGTCCTGCATTAACTTGAGTAATATGTCCCAGCTTCTACTTCAATGGTGGTGATTGAACATCCTTGATTAGCACAAGAGTGGTAACACAGAGAGCGACATCTGGGTTTGTCCACTTGGAGTGCTGCTGCACCATGTGCAATTAGTCACAATTCCAATGTTTCCAGTAGGTCTGACGAACCTGCTGAAGCAGCTGCCATCGACTAAAAGGGGAAACTTAATCATCTGTCAGATCTGGTTCAGGAATGGTGGTTAAAGGTTCCATTATTAAAAACTGATCAAGAGTGAAAGTTGTGAGATTCTTGGGATCTTCACTGATTGCATGCAGGGGATGGTAATTTAGTATTGATTTCACCTGAATGAACACTGTATTCAACTCTTCATAGGTTAAAGTTTGATTTACAATCACATGTACCAGGTGCTTCTTCACTGACTTATAATTGGTCTCCCAAAGCCCACCAAAGTGTGGGGTGGCTGGAGGGTTTATGTGCAATTGGATTATCCCTGAAGCTAGTCAAGTTGACATTTGTTGGCCAAGTTGACATTTGTTGGCCAAGTTCACGAAACTGTACAAATCTCCCAGAACAGATCTGGCCCCAATAAAATTTATTCCTTAGTCTGAATATACATGGGCACAGTCACCTCAATGGTCTATCATCCTCTTCATTGCTGCCAGAAAATGATCAGTGGACAACTCATTTGCAAGTGATCAGTGGACAACCCAGTTGCAAGTTCTAGGTGTACAGTCTTTGTGCTCGGGCACACAAAAAGACAGTGGTAAAATTCATATGATTTAGCATCTCTCAGTCTTCTTATGGTTACAAAAAAAAAAGGTCCAGCAAAATCAATACCAACTTTCAGAAAGGCATGGGCTTGGTGCACTCTGCAGCTAAGTAGGTCACCCATGGGTGGAGCATAAGTCTTTGGTGATTGGTGAAAACATTTATTGCACTGCTTCAACCAATGTCGAATAGTGGTCTGAACCCCCAATATACAGTATTTTTGTTCTCAAAATTGAATGGACTTGAAGAGGAAGTGCATAAAGATGAACACAATCAGCAACAATGTTAACCAATGTTTGGCGCCTGCAAAATTGGGTGTTTCACTTGGTAATCTTGAGCAGCATTTTGCAAATGTTTTCCTACCCAAAAAAAAAAAACCTGTTAACCCACATAATCGGTTGGGGTGAGTTCTCCCAGGCTGCAAATTCTGCATCTCATCTCTGAAACTGGTGGCTTGGACAATCCTAATTAATGCTAACATAGCTCGCAGCAACTCCACAATGGTAAGTGGCCCTTGTTGTAGGTTTTGTGCAGTAGTTCTCAGCACAGCAAAAACAATAAGCCAACACTCTTTGCAACCTAGACAGTGAAGAGTAATTGGTGAAAGAAATTTCCTCCCCCTTTGGGACCAAGTCAGAAAATACCTATAGTCGTCATTCAGACTCAACTTCTTCTACACCTGCCAAGAGCTCCTACATCAACTTGTCAATACCTGAGCTTGATTGCTGACCAAGCCCAGGTGGCCCTTCCCACCACAAAGTGTGTTCCAGAAGTTCAGAAGGCAACAATTCTCAGGATGCACCATCGACTGGATTTTCCTGGGATCGGACATGGGCTCAAAAGCAATCAGCATAAGAGACTGAATCTCACAGACTCGATTCCTTCGGAATGAATCCAGGCTAATACTACCATGCAAACATTTTCAATTCAAGAAGAAAGTGGGTGTAAACTTCCCAATCGCCACCAACATGGCCAGAAACAGAGCAGCACATAATTCCAATCTGGGTACTGTAAGCGCCATAAGTCGTGCAACCTTGGATTTTGCACAGACGAGAGACACTATTCACTGACCATCCCCTTTCTACCAATGTCTCGGGGTGAATCATCCCAACCCAACTGTAATGACCAGAGCTGCTGAATGATCTGTTTAGCAAACAGAACCACTGGCATTATTAAACATAACAGACCAAATATTCTAGCTGTGATGAACAAAACTGACCTCTTGGTATGGGTCCCAACTGGAGTTGGTTGAGACAAATATGAATAACAATCACTGGTTGAGTTCTACAACAATCCCAGTACTTTGACAGAATCCGCTTCAGAATCTGAGAATGAGCGAGAACTATATAAATTGTCTGATGAAAGAAGTGTACTCATTACTAACAGCTTGCTAGAGGCCCATTTATGAAGCATGTGTACCATTGCTTTGTAAAGGCTGCTGAGTTTATGCTGCAGACAAATGGGTTTCTTCAACAGAATTTGCTCCCGTTAATATGTCGTTCATGCAAACATCCTGCATGAATTTTTGAGCTGTCATTGGAGGCTTGTCCCCTTCATCTAAAGCCAACTGGTGAGTAACTCAAATAACTTGACAGGGACATGACAAAAGACCAAACGTCACTATGTTAAGTTTATACTGAAGCAACAGTTCTTGAGGAGGAGAATCTCCAGACAATTTTTTGATACATACAATCCTCAGTGCACAATAGGATTTGGCAGTACATTTGTCGCACACCAGCAGTACGTGCCACCAAATGAATACGACAGTGAAGTAGAATGATTACAAGGGCTGTAAGAAGTTTAGGGCCACCTAATAGATGATCATTACGAGATAGCTCTTTGGTAGTCTGGGCTGATGCATCAAACACCACTCTCAGCTTGGTACTGACACTATCAGGGCAGATGACACAGTGGTGTGGGACAAAACAACCCTCTGAACTTCCCACTGGAAGTTTCCTTAGCAATTTCATATGACCTTGATCATGATACTTCTGTAAAAAGTTGTGATACTGCATCCTTAAATTAGGGTTTTGAGTAAGTCTACGCTTTAGCAAAATTAATTGACGAGATGCCACAGACTGGGAGTCTACTAAGTTTGGCAGTTCACTCTTGAAAGGAAGTGCTACAGAATATCTTGCTTCTGGCTTACGAGAGTACGTTTCCACAAACAAGTTCTCAGACTGGTCATCTTCTTTGCTTCCAAGTGTAACAGGTATTGGTACTTCCTTCACTTCCCAACATTTTTGTACTAACTGATCTACTAGTTCTATAGCGGAGGAAATGAAAATGGTTTTAAGTGCTTCTCCACACTCTTGCTTTTGGTTCACTTTCACCATTACTAACCACCCCAAATTAGTACTAATGGCAACAGGGTCTCTGGTTGCTCCGTGAATTTTTCCTTCCTGCAGAATTTCAGAAAAAACTTCAGCACCTAAAAGCATATCAACTTCTTGTGGTTTGTCGAAATTTGGATCAGCAAATACTAAGTTTGTCGAAATTTGGATCAGCAAATACTAAGTTAGCTAAGTGAGGCTATCTCTGCATTTTGACTGCTACTTGGGGAACAGATGACGCTATTTGTGACAGCTCCACAGCTTCAACTGTTATTACTTCCTCTGAAACTCCTTGTGGGTCTACCTTGCAATATTTTATTCCCTTTTGTGATGGAAGGGAAGTTTGACCTAAAGCTGTCAATGGTGAATTACAACAAACACAGGGTTAATCTTCGAACATATGCTCGAGTGATGAAAAATGCCTGTGACCCAGAATCTATGAGCACTTGCACAATATGTGACTGTCCTGCAGTTGATAAGAGAACTTGATTTGGGTTAGTGGGCAATACACAGATTTATCTGTAGGGTGATTAATACCTTGTGGAATGGAGTGATCATTGCCTTGCAAGTGTGGAGGGATCATAATCTCGAGAGTTATTTATTGGTTTGGATGGAAAGTGCAAAAGTATGTGATGATGCTTCTTACAAGTACAACAGGTAAATTCTGAATTGCACTCTTTCAAGAAATGACCTCATCTTAAGCAGTTGAGACACAACCTTAACTGTTTCACGTGATGCAACCATTGTTCTCTTGACAAATGAGAAAAGGATTCCCATTTTGCGATAGAGTGTTTACCTTTGCAGTGTGTACAGCCATAGACCTCAGGTTTCTAAGCACTTAGAAGAATTTTCAAGTTACCTGCTGCCCTCATTGGCCTGGGTCCTTCCATTCCTGCAATACTCCTTCCTGAGCATATTATCGTAATGTTCCCATCTTATAATACTTTTGACTGCCTCTCTAAAAATGATGTAAATTTTAGACATGAAGGCATTTTCTCCTGTGACAAGGAGCGCTCCCTCTGTTTCTTCAAATTATTGCCGTGTTTACGCACCAATAAATATAACAATATTGCAACCAAATGGCCCACTGGAAGGCCAAAATTCTTCAATACACCTACGCTTTCAGTAACCATATTTAAAAGAATTTCCATTCACTGAACACAGGCAGTACACATCAAAGGTGCATCTAATATTGAATCTAGATGTTGTAATACAGTGACTCGGGGATGATGATATCTCTCAATTAAGAAATTTTTGCTACTTTGTAATTGGCATTAGTCACGTGCAATGTGAACACCAAGGCACTAGCCTCATATTGCTGCGACCACTTCAGGTACAAACATTTTTATACTTCATGTAATCTGCCATTATTATGAACACAAAGTAAAAACAGGTCATAAAATGCTTGCCACTGAGTTACATCACAGTAGAATTTTGGCAACTCCATTGCCAATATTTTAAGTGCCAACCACTTGACTGATACGTCTAATTTCGCAATGCCAGCATCCACATTAATTTCCAGTCCATTTTTCATGGAGCCTATTCCGAAAAATGTTCAATAAAAATTGTCCCAAAGGTCAGCACAGTTTTCTAAAGTTTGGGGGAGTTCTTTGTATATGGACTGAAAGAATGCAAATTTTTCTATGTCTTCCAAGTTTGCTGATGCCATTTTCCTGTCTTCAAAAACTAAGTTCAACCATCTTTGGTGTAACTGTACCTTTATTTTCAACGCACGTTCGTTTTACAGGTTTACATAGTGATCTGAAGCTAATATTCTAAATTGCACTTGGTACTGCAGTCAACAATATATATCAGTACATTTTTACAAGAATTTCCTATTTTAGAAACCATAATTGGCGTGAACATTAAACTTTGTTCACATCACTTTATGTCCAAGACAAAATCTTCACATAGCCTAAATTCGCGATCTTGACAAAAGTATTGGCCTAACCTCACTTCACGACTCCAGTTGAAATAAATAACTTCATGGGTGACAACAACAACTGTGAGATCCAACACCTAAGGACAATACAACTTGTGATTACTTCCAAGTGGCTCACAAGACACTGTTCTTAGATCACTTCACTTCACTGATAAAACGAGACAAACAAAGAAAACACAAAGTGATAATGCTGTAGTAGTAGTTCTTAAATCCGGCCTGACATTGAACATGTTGAAATGAGAATAAAAACGAGAAATCCGGAGAGCCGTCTAAATAATTCCAGGAATTTTAACAAACAACTTTCATGTCTGCCATCTTGCCACAACATTGTTGAATTAAAACAGTTGCAGTGTTGCTAACAAACGTCTCTGAATCAAAATGTTTCCAGCAGTGAGAATTACTACCCTACCACAATAAGTACCTTTAAGGTTTAAGGTTGTTACTAGCATTATTTACAACACAAACCGTGGGGGTGGCTCCCAGCAGTTCTACCTCACTCTCAGTTTCGGCTAAACATACATCATGTCTCTCAACTATTTATTGCAGTTTTGACTGTTTGACTGAGTGAGGTGACGCAACAGTAACACATTGAACTCGCATTCGGGAGGACCCGGGTTTGACCCCCGGATTTGACCCCTGGCTCCGGCCATCCTGATTTCGGTTTTTCATGGTTTTGCCGAAATCACTCCAGGCGACTGCTGGGATGGTTCCTTAAGGCTTGGCATCAGTCGCCATATTGAATTATTTTATTTTTTGGTCTTATGAAATTCTGAGGAGAAATATATGAAATTTGTTACTATAATATCAATTCTCTTTACCTTGTGCTACAATAAAAGCATCGTAGTTGAACTTTTTAACATATATCTAAGCCGCAATCATTCGAGCAAATTAAGAATATTCAAAAAATTACTCGACTGATTACGGCTTAGTTATACATTAAAAGTTCAACTGTGATGCTTTTATTGGAGCCCAAGGTAAATAGAATTGATATTATAGTAACAAATTTCACATTTTACATCTCAGAACCTCATAATAGCGAAAAATAAAATAATTCAACACTGCGACTGATGCTGAGCCTTAACAAAGGCCATGGCAGACTCCTCTCCCAGTCCCTGCTATGTACCAAGTTGTGTGTCACTGTCTCAAATGACCTCACTGTCGACAAGATGTAAATCCCAATTACCTTACCTTTACCTTTGACTGTTCGACTTGTGTATCATAAACTTTTATTTGCAAAGTTTGTTGTGTTTGTTCAATAGTATTTACCACATTTTTATAAGAATAAATCCGTTGTGAACTCACCAACAATTTCTGCTGTTTCCTGTTATTTGCTCTCAAGAATTTTTACCTTTTCTTCCAAAATATTTTTCAACCAATTATTCAGTTCAACTAATTTTGAGTTTAAATTCGCTAACTTAGCATCCTGTTCTGCCAATTTTACTTTGAGGTCTTTACCTAGTTTGGTTAATTTTGTACCTGGTTCTGTAAATTTGGTATCCATGCTATATAACATAGCACCCTGTTCTCTACACTGTTTTTTGAGTTCCTGCAATTTTTGTAACAAGAGAGCCATGGTTTCGTTGTTTCTCAACATATTAGGAGACACAGAAGAGAATAAAATTTAAGAAAAACTCTTGGACATTTTTTTTTATATTATGAATGATATACTTGTGGTTTTTGGTGTGTTTCTTCGTCGTTCCATGTCTCGTGACTTTTTCCAGCAACAGGCTCATTCTCAGGTCATTGAATTTTCCCTTGGCTGACAGCTTCTCTCCGGTGCACGTACCACTACACTCCGCCAGGAGTCATTTCCCCCATCAGCTCTGCATGTGGTATACCCTCAGAAACAGCAGTCAGCACCATGGCAGGCACCATTTATCACACATCAAGCACATATTATTACATAGAAGAAGAAGAAATCTGTCAAAGGGCAAGCCCCGTGGCAATATGTAGCAGCTCAGTATAAGTTAGGTGAGTCTAGAAGTAGTTCTCCACTGCTGGATCACACCACCTATGCAAAATTTGCTTTTCACTGAGCACTTAAAATGGACACCACTTGCAACAGTCCGGAATTTTGTAGGAGCTTTGCAAGTTATTACTGAAGTAGAGCTAGTCTTATTAGGATGTAGGCCGGTATTATTACTTTGCAAAAGAAAAAAGTCAAGTTTAATTTAATTTATATACGGGTTCTTGATTGAAAATACAATCCTGAAAGTTACCATTATTAAGGATCACATAGTTTGCCCTTGGTACTCTCACTTAAGAGGTAACAGTCTATTGAAAACCACTGATACGAGTAAACCTTTTACATAGAAACATCTCCACGGAGCATGATGGAAACTGCATTACCAAAGAAGAAACTGGGAGGTCAAAACCTACCCAGACACCCTAGCAGTCACGTATGCAATCGTAAAATGAATTTGGCAGAATAAGGTTTGTCCAAAAAAATACCAAAAGAAGGTTTAGGCAACAGGTTTAGCCTGCACACGTTTAACTGACCACTACCAGTCACAATTTCATTGAAAATTCATGGCTGTTGCCCTAGCATAACCGCTCTCGTCGGTTCCTTGACTATTTCTAAAACCAACATGGCAAAGGCTACCTTCTCGACATATCCCTGGATGAGGCCACACACTTCAATCCTATTGGTCGATACCCTAAAATTTCTTAACAATCTCTAGTAACTTCAAAGTACTCTCAATTACCAACCAGATTAAAAACAAATACCATAATCCTAACATGAAAATGAGAAAAAATAAATAAACCTAATATTTCCTCTCCTCTGCCATAATATTTATATTACACCATAATTTTACTTTTAAAATAATAAATACAAAGAAATTACCAGACTTTCTTCTCATAAACACAGCCATCTTGAGCAGCAAAATCATTATACTTTAACCCCTATCACATTAAAAATGAGCCTTTACCTCTTGTAAACATTTATCAAATCCTGATACGAAAAAACAATAATAAAAAAGGTAATGTTTCTTAGTAAATCAGTTCTACCCCATTTGGCCTATTTTCTAAATTTTTGTACAAAAGTTTAATAACCTTCACACACCTCATCACATAACAGACAAAAACTCTGCATTTATAATTGGCAATTTGTTCAGGGAATCACCAGTTTGCTTGCTAGTGATGACTTTTATCTAACCACTTCTCAATAAAGGGTACTTGCCTGACGATGGACAAATTTTATAATTCTCCACAGCTAGCAGACTTGCTGATTTCTAACAGTTTCACCATCCTGAGTGTGCAAGTAAAACATGGACGTCCAGGATAAACATGCACACCACTGAAGCTTCCTGGGCACCACTCTGCAGAAACATTACCGCCAAGTGAAAAGAAATCTAATCCAACACGACAGCGTGGAACATGCAGTAGAGTACATGATGCCAAAGGAAAAACAATTCGAAGGAAAACAAGATACTTTTCACCTGACTGCAATGTTTCTCTGTGCATTGCACCACGTTTCAGAGTCTATCACACATCTTCCCAGATAGAGGACATTATTTGTACAACTGTATCTGCAATGGATTTGTGGTGAAAATAATCATCAAAATTTGAAATTTACACCCTTATTTTGTAGTGTTAAATTGTTTTTAATTTTTATAAAAGTATTGTATAGTCAATAAACACTACAGTACATAGGCTTTTTTTGCCAGAAACTTTGTGGATGTGGTGTGTTAGCTTATGACTGTCTCATGAATATTTTCACTAGATTATGTCTATGTGAAATTCTATTTTCCTATGTTTTCAAATGTTAGCAGTATTTTTATTCCTCCACAATTTTTTTTTTCAAAGCAAATATGCAACTGTTATTGAAAATTTAAAATTCTGTGTAAGTATTAAAACATTTTTCATACATCCTGTGAACTCGTGTACTTTTGCATTATAAATTTGTTTTTTTTTTTTTTTACGAAACATGGTGTAATTGCAATAACTATATGACAAATTTTTAAAAAATCATATTTCATAAAATAAAGCATTTGTTTTTATTTTTTATGTACTACATAATTTTCTGAATAATTTGTTCAAAAGAAGTGTGCCTCAATAATTATTAAAATTTTCAAAAAATTAATAAGAAAAATTTTTGTGTGCAAAATTAAAAAGTATTGAGACACTAAAACTGAAAATTATATTATTTCATCAAAACTGATCATACTCTTGAGTTAGTTAGGTAATTACAATGAATTTCATTTCAAACGGAACTTCATTTTATGTGAAAATATATTTTATTTCAGGTAAAATAAACAGTTGGTAACACACAATAATTAAAATAATAGGCTAATTGGATTAAATGTACTGAATGAGTGAAATATGTGCAAGTGATGGCTAGGGATATATTGTATTTTTATGAAGTGATTTAGATACAAACATTATTATATATTTATCATCTTGAAACACACTATCATATAGAGCCAACTATATTTTCATGAAATAAACATAATTTTAATGTTACTTCAATAAAATTATTTTATATTACAAATAAAAAACATTGCTTTTGTTTAGTGTCATGAAATCATTAAAAAATATTCTCCAACCAAATAAAAAATTCATTTAACCAAATGGAGATACTAAATATTTTTTATCGTGTTTTCATTTTAAAAGCACACTTATTTATTAACCAATGATACCACACTTCCTTTATTTGCATCTGTATAGCCCAAGACAAACATAAATAACAAGCATTATTTTTAAGTTCGGTAAAACGTGTGCCGCCACATTGGTGTTTCTGTGACTTCATTGGACAAGTTATTGTATGTTGTTTACACACACCATACAAGCAACTAATGTTCAGTTCATGAAATTGCATTAATGCAGGTAGTTTATGTGGCAAGAACAAGTATGGCTGGAACTTCGAAGCGTTATTATAGTGTATAGTAGTTCCTTTGTGCAGCAATCCAACAGAATTGATTCCCAATCAAATATACACAACAGTACCATCTGATAAAACACGATGGACTGCATGGTTTAATCTATAAGAAGAGACATGAAACAATGTGCTATTAGTGAAAAAAAAGTACAGAATATATATGTAATGATATTTCAATGTACAACTTGACATTTTAGCATAAAATAAATACGTACTTTAAGGTAACAGTTGCAGTCAATAACCTGCAGTTTGCAACCAGAACAAATATTGCCCCTTAGCAGCAGTTACAAAAAGGCTGTTCTGCTGCGTGGTTACGAAATTAGCCAATAGGCCGGTTCAAAGCAAAGAAGATTGGCCGATAACTCAAGTGGTAGGCAGGATCTTGCAATATTTACCAGTTCACTGGAAATAATTATTTGTCTATAGGATGCCCGTACTTAACGTTTAAAACTCTCTGTAGCGATGTAGAGGACCTCCAGACAAGTAATATGATAAAGGACACTTGGGGGTACTCGGACAGGAAATGCCTTAAAATTGGTAACAAGGTTGTAACATGACATCACACCTGCGTCACACCGTGGTCATCATTTAGCAGCTCCAAATATGGTGCAGGTACAATCTCAACAGTTCGCCTCATCTGCATGCAATCAGCGTGGCTCAGTGCATGTTTTGAAGTCCACCTTCCGGAGTTCAAGTCTTGGTCCCTTCAAAAGTTTAATTTGTTATTGTGATGGAATGTGATTTTATTTATGGTACGTTGGTTTTCCTTTGTCTTTATTTAAAAAGCCCTGCATTGTGGTCTAATTGTTTTAGTTGCGCAAAGAAATGAAGTTGTTGCGCTACAAATTAAGTTAATGTTCTTGTTTGTATAACGTTTCTTTAGTGACAACCTCTTTAATTAATTGTACAGAAACAAAAAACCCACTTTAGTAAGAAACACAAAGATGAAGTGTAAGCATCAGTAAACCTTTGTAAATCAATGATTAACCTGAAAATTAACAATAACGCTTTCAAAGCCAAGATTAGGCAGCATCTGAACAATTCCATTTAAATGACCCTAACAAAACAAAATGTTTCCGAACAGAAAAGTAAATGACTGTCTCACTATTATTTACAATTGCTCAAAGGTAGCGCCGTTAGCAGCAATGCAGGCGTTACAACGCTGAATCACTGATTCACGTACGTGGGCAAAAATGGCTGGATTTCCAATGCAGCAGCGGCAATGCGGGCAACAAGATCTTCTTCGTCTTGTACAGGTGTTTCGTACTATGATTCCTTAATAGTGCCCCAGAAGTAAAAATCCAAAGGATTGAGATCAGGTGACCTCGCAGGCCAGGGAATTGGACCGAAATGCCCGATCCACCGTCCAGGGTACATAAGGTTCAGGTGGTTTCGTACCAGTATTGCACTATGTGCCGGCACCCCGTCATGGTGTAGCCACATGGTTATTTGCGCCTCGAGAGGAACCTCTTCAAGCAGCTCTGGTAAGAAGTCTCGTAAAAATATGAGGTAGTTAGGACACATTAGTCTCTCCGGTAAAATGTAGGGACCCATTAAACGGATCTCCTAAAATATCTGCCCAGACATTAACTTTAAATTTTTATTGTCTGCCACGTTCGTACCCACTGTGTGGATTGTTCACAGCCCAATGGATATCATTTTAGGAACTGAAAATGCCATTTTCATTGAAGTTAGCTTCATCACTAAACCTTACCAGTGAGGGAAACTCTGGATTTTGAAGAGATTCTTTGCAAAATATCCCACAGAATTGGCCTCAAAGGAGAAAGTCCCCTAGGTTAAGATTCTGAACTGTGGTATTGTGATACTCCTTGTATTCATTGCCCTTCAATACCGACCAGACAGCCGTTTTCGAAATACCTAATTGTTCAATGATGCGACGGGTGCTGGTGCCAGAGTCATTATCAACCTGCTGTTAACACAGCCTCCTGGACTCCGTTGTGGTGAGGTTGGTTAGCCCCACATTCTCGATGAGCCTAACTCTTTTGTACTCCTAACAAACAAAGGAGACAGGCAGAGAATACTACCTCCAATGTAGTTGTGAAAGCACGAGACAGCATTTTCTAAGCAAATTGAGACATGGCCCAAGGGCTGTTCACAAAAAACAAAATCACTGGGAAGAAAATTTGTTTAATAGAAAAATTTAACTGCTATATTATTTGCCTCACTTACGCAATTAAGACTATAACCCCTACAAAAGTCAGGTTTGTTTAAACACAGTCACACAATTATCTCGGTAGGTTCACTTTACAGACGCTCGCCAACTTAATTTGGCTAACTTTTTAAACCAAAATATACAACTCTCAAACGGATATGAAATACAATAATATAAATTCAAAGTAAGTTGACATTGTTCCAGAATTTAAATTTAATTGACATAAAATTGAACTTTAAACTACATCATCGCAATGCGTGAGAGCTGTCTTAACTCCTATCAACTCAGAACTAGTGAAATCTTCATTACTAACAAAAAAATCTGCAATTATGTACGCAATATCAACTGGCAAATTTGCCAAGTTAGCCTTTATGTAACTGTATTCCCTAAATTTGATAAATTAGCCTTTATATAACTAGATTCACTAACGTTGATTAAGACGCTGAAAAACTCCAGCAAGTACAATAATGCCTGGTCGGCGCAGCTAACCAATATATGTCCAACTATGTCATACATGAGCTAGCCAGCAAAAATTTATTCAACATTAACCACTGCATTTATAAAAGTCAATAATTCGAAAATTAAAATGTGCATGCAATTATTACTTTGCATGGTTGCATTTGGTGTGGATTTAATTGAGAATAATCATGTAAATATTAAATTAATTTTCTAGGCAATACCTCAGTTTTTTTAATTATTGTAAGGTATTCTTGCTTTCCTTTAAAATATTTAATTTTTTTTATTTTTTTTATTTATTCGTGCCTTTTAATGACAATTCTTTACTACCTATCGTTGAACCAAATCTTCAGACATTTTTTCATTCCTTTAACAATTTTGTAGAATTGTTTTAAATTACATAACATTGCCTTTCACAAATGCCATGAAGTCTTATATTTGGAAAACATTATCAAAATTTTCCCTTTAGGAAAATAACAAACAGAATAGCAAGCAAGATATGAGCTCTCATTAAAATTGAGTTTTTAAACTGTAATTATAAGACACACTACCATTGGTAATTTCATGTGTACAAGAACATATGACCCCACAGTGCAAAACCTATCAACTTGCCAGTAAGACAGTTGTATACAATTAAAGGATGGCCTCCTTTGTTATTTTCGTTATGACAAGAGGTAAAATTGAAAGTTTGCTCTTTGGTAAAACTCTTGATAAGATAAAACAACAATCAGAGAAATGATGTAAATTAAACATTATTTATGATTGTTTGCAAAATTAATATCACAATTTTCATGGATTCTTACCTACCTTATTATTCTGTTTACACAGAAAATGTGCTTTACATTTTCACTTAAATTTCCTAAAAGAATTGCATAGCTAAAAGTTTTCCAATAAAGTTTATATCCACCAAGTTTGAAAAAGTGAATGCACTGGTGAGTACACAGCTGAATGAGCCGCTGAGTGAGCGAATGACCAGAGCAACTGACCAAGTGACTGACTAAACAAGTGAGAGTGAGTGTGTACACATGCACATATCCATGAGTGTGTAACGGGGGGGTTGGGGGCTGAGTGAGGTTGGTGGTCATGGGGTTTGGTGTGACGATGATGGCTGGGTGTTGTTGTAGTTGCTTGTTGATGACTCAAAGCTTCTGGAAGCTCTCATTGCCGGGGACGGTGGCGGAAGTTTGTGTCTGAGTTATACTTGCTCCAATTCTCAGTGCTGAGACTACTAGATAGTTTAGTTAAAAATCAAACAGCAACTTGAACAGTGCTGACGATATTTCCAGGAGATAATTTGAGCGAAGCAGAAAATGCTCTCTAATAAAAATTGAAATACCAAATTAACTGCACGTCTTTATATTTTCCAGTAAAGCTTTTGCTTACAACAAGATTTGCTGCAAGATACAGTTCCTTTTATCATCTTAAACTCTTGGCTTCAGAACGAGAACAACTAACTTAAGTTTTTTTTTAAGACAGAAGACAACAAAAGAATATAATTTTCTTCAGATTGTTTGGCTACATACTGCTGCAAGTCTGCCACGAAATAGCTTCCATGCCAGAATTCAACTCGTTTCTGGACTGCTACTCAACTAAGCAGTATAAAAGTAATCACAACATTCAATGAGCACATAATAAATACTGTAAAGGTGAACCTTTCATACGTTACTAGTTACTTCCTTTTCTTTCTAACTTACTACAGAGGTTAAATTGATTCTTATATATATACTAACAATAAAGAAATTGCCAATGCTGGCAGTCTATCAAGTTGCGCCAGCGCCCCTTTGGCTTTCCTGCGCAGCCCCACTTCCTAAATGCACCTTCATGGCTTCCGCACTCTCCAGCCATTTTTTCAAGACTCCTCTCTACATCAACACGTCCATTCCCGACTGACGACACAACAAGACTTTCCGTTTGTGGCGAACGTGCGCTGTTACAACCACACCACGGAGTGATACACCAGGATCCAACTTCTTTTAAATAACAGTCAGTTGAGATTTATATTGAAGGAAAATTACGTAACACAGTTACAAACAAATTTGCACAACTTTCTATTGCACAGTAACAGCTAAATATTCATTATTTTATTAATTGGGGATATGCTGCGTCATCAATCTGTCATGGATCACCACCTTTTCATAGTTTTGTTGCGCCAGGCACCACCACCCAAGACGATGGCCTAACAACCTGCTGCTCTAGACGCATTCCAACATGCCTCTGTACGTGCCTCCAGGCATCTGAACTGTGACCTGCCTGCCAGATAAATCTCATCCCAGCGGAGGATAGCTCAGAGCCCATTTGAAATTTTCAAAATACAAATGAGGCAAAATATTAAAAAAAGTCACTTAGAAAAGTTTTCCAAAATTAAATAATCTTTAAAATGAGTCAAACCATGATATAAATCAGATAAATTTTACCCATAAGAGTTTACTACTTTTATCTTGCCTTAGTAGTCAAATTTAAATCTTGAATAAAATTTTAAAGCTAATTTCACTTCCAGCATCCCTAATTAATATGTTGGATCCCGCCGTATACATCCTTACATTTAATTAAATTAGCATGATTAAATTGTTACAAACAAAAAACTTAAGAGAAGAAAACAATTTAATTATTATATGATAAGGAACCAAGTATGGGCTACGTGCAGTACACCTCAATGTGCATGTGCATGTGCACGTAATTTAAGCTTTATGAAGTTTCTGTAACATAGAACCTTCGACTGGTAAAACGAAATTGATATTCTGCATAAGCAGCAGTTATATAGTCTGTCTCACATAAGAATTCCTTTTTTTGACAGTTCTGAAGACAATAACATGCACAAATTTCTACAGAAAAATACTTTCTATTTTGATGTAATGCAGTCCGAAAACTAGTTGAGTGTGTTAGTGCAAAAATCACTTGTGGCAGAGGAAAACACTGCTTATTCCATGGCAACAGCAGTAAAAATGAATGTGAGC
>PNEQ01095185.1:8407-37374 GCA_003012365.1 Medauroidea extradentata
TAACGGCAGAATAGCTGTTTGAAAAGCTTTTAAAAACCCATTTGGTTGGCGAACAACTCGTAGTATAAGTTATTACTGTTTCGTATACACGGCATATTATTATTTATAAAAATGTTAATCTGATTGAATGGAAATTCTTGCTAAAATAACAGAAATATAACATGTTTGTTACATGTACTAGTTAAGACGCTTTACACATAAAAATAACTTGTTTAGTAAGACTACTTGTGTGAAGTGTTCGGTGGCTCAGAGGTAAAGTTTTGGTTTGCTGACCCCAAGGTTGGTGGTTCAAAACTCACTTGGAGCATATATTTTTAGTAATTTAAATTTGTTAATTTATATTTGCACATTACGAATAAGTGAAATTTTCTTGGATTTATAGGTGCAGCCTCGGTATAATGTGATTACCCGAGTGTACGAGAACTGTTATTCAAGTAATGAACATGGAGATGCAATTTTTTATTTCTTACATATTTTTTACGTTAGTATTTCATTTATACCATTCCTTGGCGATATTCTGGACAACTGGCGACGAAATATATTGAGGAATCCACAGTAATTTCACACATTTGATACAGCAGAGTAGTCGGGTTCTTATTGGTTGGAATTAAGAATTAACACATTTATTATGAACCAGAATTACTTAAGACTTTTTCCGTGTGCGTGATTGACGCTTACTGCATAATTCTTAATTCTTAAGTTTTTCATTGTGAACTAGGCTTAACACTTTTATCAAAGTTTAGGATCTCTTTAGGCCTTCTGAACACTGAAAAGTGTGATTAGTGATAGAAAAGGATAATATAAATAATTAATATATTTTTAAACCTTTTCTACATACGGCACTTTTGGTAACTACTAAAGATGTTTTCTTGCTGTGTTGATACTGCCAAGGCCAGACATAAATTATCACGATACAAAACCATCATTTTACTAAACTAATTTAACCTAACAATATTGCTTAATTTCTGTAATATGAACTGTTTGCACTAAAATATTCCTGTTTTTAAAATATATTGTTCATTAAACTGCTAAAGATTGTAGAAATATGTATGTTCCTTTAATAAGTATAAAAAAATTCTAAAATGCAAAACTTTTAATGTTTTAATTAATATGTTATGTTACATGACGATTCATGCTAATTTCTCCTTTCAGATACATAAATAATAGTTATACTAAAACCCCTGTTGAAGTTTCAATAACATGTACTTTCCCGAAAATTTACTGTTTCAGAACCACATTTAAAACAGAACGCCGTATTGGCCGCCGAACGCCGTATTGAACGCCGTAATGTTTCTAATGCTGGATAATTCTGTTTTGTTCAATTTCTTCTGATGGCTTTCAGAAAAAAATACACAAATGAGAATAATTATATTGTACAATTTATTTATTTCTGTTAAACTGCATCATAATACTCTCAACCAAGATTAATATAAAGAAATTTAATTATATTATATTGAACATCTATTTCTTCTTTATACTTTTTAAGTAAGTGTGTTACTCATAATTGCAATTTATAATTTGTTCATTCAAAAACCAAAATAAAATTTACCCTCCTTTTTTACAGTACAGTTATGCTCATCGAAAGGATAGCACATTTTTTTGTAAGTAGTTTAAACTTTTTAATAGTTTATAAGCGTCAAAACAATGTTTACAGACATATTATTGGATACAATTTAAATTCTGGTAGAGATACTAGTAATATTACTTTCTGTATTTTTTTTTTTAAATTAAAACTCGCTTTCCGAAAAAAATTTACGGAGTAAAATAACTTTAATTTTTATTTGGAAGTTCATTTCTTCTTGATCATTTGTCGTATCGTATGAATGTCATTTAATATATATATATATATATATATATATATATATATATATATATATATCATAGTGTTATATTTTTTATAAGCGACAAAACTGTAACTGTGTTTCATAGGTTAAAAAAATTTTTTTTTTTTTTAAATTAAAAATCCAGTAACACTTTGTGTCAGATTCATTACAGTTTTTGAGTGCATACATGCAAGCGTGTGTAACAAATACATAATGACAAATATAATAAAAAATTCATTGTACAGTAATAAGTTAACACATGTATTTAATTTTTATTGTAGCCAGTGAAGACGCATGCTGACAAATTTACTCAAAATCAAACTTATTTAAAACTAAGCTCTGGTAAGCTACAGAATAACTTGCCAAGAATCGAACCTATGACAAATTATTGTAAATTTATGTATTGGATGAAATTGAGGTTATTTAATGAGATAAAAACTGTGAAATGCTCAACTAGTGTATATCTAGTGTTTAAAGTGAAAGACAGCTGGTTGTTTCTAGACTGGCTTAACGGCTTACTGCCACACAGCGGCAATGCGATTGCCTAAATGTATCAGTCCATAACGCGAATACCACAGCATTTACAACAGTTCGGCAACTTTTACATAAAATATTCATGCCTTTCTCTTCATTTCATCCGCTTTCATCCCCCATCTATCTCGCAAAACAAAAATTTTTTATGCATGCTACATTTTACACTGCAACTTTCTTGAAATTTTATGTGAATGTTCAACAAACATTTTTCTTTAAATTTTGTATCAAACTATTTGTAGAAAACAACCAGTCAGTGATGGCAAGGAAGAAATTCTACGTCAGTTGTCAAAATATTAGACTGTTTGAATGAGTTTGTTCGGAGAAACAGTCTGATTAGCTTGCAGAATCTTAGTGCGCTGGGCGCAGCATTTATATTGTGCCTGCTTTCTTCCAGTCTTTCAGTACGGGAAAAGCCCCATCCCTGGCTTCAACCATCACTGCCTTGTTACCTGTAGCAGGGTCCCTCCAGATGTTTACTATATATAAACTCCTTGGTCACGACCCCAGCTCGCATCATATATATATATATATATATATATATATATATATATATATATATAAAGTGAGCACTTTAAAGATTTAACCTTTGAAGAAAGTCACTAGCCGTTACTGCATATGATTCAACGTTAACAATAGTTACCTTACAGCTTGTATGGTTGGCAGCGTATTGCAGTAAGTAGTTCCGTGTATTTTCCTATTTAAATACAGCAGTACTGAAATAAAATGAAATAAATTTGACATAACTATGTTTTTACATAATTAATAAACTTGTTTTGTCAAATTATATAGGTTCCTATCGACTGCACAATTTATCTTAAACGTGCATCATCTGTAATGAGGATGTTTGGTTGGCTACATGGGGTAAATGAAAGAGTGTAGGATGTGTGCATGTGTGGGCTGCATGTATGTGTGAGATGTGTGCTAAAGTGCATGTGCATGCACATGTGTATGTATATAATATTATTTTTAAGTGAGCGCAATGCTGCTATTAAATGCATTTGCCTATGCGTGCTTCGATATTTTTGAAAGGTTATGTGTAAATTTCATTGGTATAAAGACTGAATAGTTTTTACAGTCCCTCGAATTTACTTATAACTTATTTTCTAAAACATTGGCTGTGGGTGGCAAGGATAGTCAAATTACGTTTGTGATTATTTGCAGTATTTTGTCAAATTATTAAATGGTTGTGCACAAGACCTCAACTTTTACATATACTGACAGTTTCATTTATTACACAAGTAAAAGTGTATTTTGGCCAATGTTCCTATAACATTGACAAGTGTGTATATGAAATTTAATGAAACAGACGTGCCTGTAAGAAATATTTTTTTTGCGGCTGTACACCAATGGTAAACAAGAAAAAGGTAGTGAATGTAAAAAGTCATGTAATTCAACTCATCACGCCCAAGGATGTGCACAGTATATACATGTTAAATTTTATTTAGAGTGTTGCAGTCACTATTGAACTTGTATACATTCCACCACTTACCTTTCTTTCGGCTCGATGGATCTGTTTGTCTGTTTTTTTTTTCACTAAACTGAAAATTGTAAGGAAGTAAGTTGTAATACCCAAAACTCACAATTTTAAGGTTTGTGCAAAATTTGTTATAATAAAGCGATAACGAATAGTCTGAACTTTCATGTTTGGGTTTCAGTAAGAAAATTGTTTGGTGACAATCTAATGAAACAAAAATACTCTAATTCCATGAATATTTGAGTTCTTAACAAATGTTCATCTAATTTACTAACAACTTCAGCTTGAAAATGTTCGTAGGCTTCTGCTGTAAAGTTATTTTTCAATGCTTACATTGCAGGGATATTTCAAAACTACTGTTACACTGTACGGCCACTAATAATACGACACAAAATAGCTGTGCCCCACCGAGTTGAATAAATACAGAATGAAATAATTTTCCCCATTATAAAACTCTTGTTTAACTTTCATTGATGTCAATTACTAACAAAATTAGTTTTCATTTTCATTTCGATTTCGTGAAATTGACATATGCCTATTTATCACTTTCGTTTCATTAAACAAAAAACCACATTCCCACTAGCCTAATAATTTTTCTCCATGTTATTTTATAGACTGTACTTCTTCACAAACAACCAATGTGTTATGTCTTTGAATGTTTTATGCAATGGGAGTGTATGAAGTTGTTTACAATATTGGACGTACGCCATTGCCATACAATTTTCGTCCCAGAAATACACACAAGAGAAGAGGGAAAATTACAATTAAACAAATGATAGAAACAAGTAAGCCAGGACTGGTTTGGCTCTAGTCACCACATATATAAAAATAAACCATGGCAATTCAACAAGGAATTAAGTCAGGCCACAAGATTAAAAAATTTATCAATTAATTAAAATAAATTGAACTTCCAAAACGAATGATCAAATAAATAGGCCAACACTGGTTTGGCTCTAGTCAGTACATGTGTAAATGAAATAATAAAGCGCTAATAAAATGCTACTCTCAATCAGCACAGAACTTCACATGCAGTGAAAAATGCACTGCTACAATTGAGGCACATTTGTATTCACTGCGAGATATTGCAATGATGGAATATCAAGTAACTTGCACAATTTCTGTACATCAATTTTTTTAAGTCACTGTTTTCCTGTGTAGGGTAATAATTTCAGTATTCGTTTTTTACCAAGATTTTAAAATTTAATTTGCACACATTCTAAAACTGCTTGCATGTGTTCAGTCACAACTTTGCTGACCTGTAATAATTGAACATTGTGTTCACAAACGAAAAATGCAACTAACCTTACCAGGTTACTTTTTGTAAACATGCATGAGTAGCCACCTTAAATTTGCACTTAATGTTTTGGCCCAGTCTGTGTTCAGCATCACTAGCAGACATTGTGTTCTTTCCTAGCTTCAAACTTACCATTTTTGTAGGGTACATATTGTACACATGTTTAAGACAAGTTGCTAATATTAGAGGGTCGCATCACTACTAGTTCTAGCAGATATAGGCTACTGTATTTACTAACTGTTCTGGCTATAATTCCTGAATAAACATGTCTCATGTTAGCTTGCAATTATTCTTCGACTCACAATTGCAGCAGCCAGCTGAAATACATTGGTGACCTCAAGTTTTGTACAATGAGAAGCATCAAGTTTCTTCTCAATTATCTCTCGCGCATTACAGCTGCACCTAGATCAGTCGTAAACATCTGTTAACAAGGACACTGAATTTACTTGTCAAACTTTGCTTTATTCATTTGGGTTAAGCTTTGAACCACTCAAACTTTTTTACAAATCTTACGACCCAATATGGTCTCACTAGGTTCTACAAACAGTAAAAGTAATCATCTCTGCGGTTTTTCCATTGTACGTAGTTGAAAGTAATTTTTGCGACAGTGGTTCCGACTAATTCACGGATCACAAATTTAACGTGCAGTATCGTAAATATAAACTAGTTTTATTTCGAAAGTTTAATAGCTCCAAAACTACCATTGTCAAACTGTATCAAATGTTAATACGCAGTTCTTTGACAATATATTTTAATTTTTCATACGTCATAACTTTTACCTTACTTATTTTATTCACTTTAGTATTATATAATCTCAATCTGTAGACTGTAAGCTATGAATCGTTTTCTTCGTGAATATTTTGCAGCAAATTCTTTAGAGTGGGGCCTGTTATGAAACAAATACACTGCTGAGATTACATAGATTATGTCTAGGACTCTTTCATTTATATGGTAATACAATTCTTTAAATTAAGGGTATTGATTTTACTGAAATATTGCCACACTTTCAAACTTAAATATGTATTTATCTTCCGAATTTGTAATTAATTTTACATATAATTATTTTGTTTGGCATTTACGAAAAATCACTTGCTAGCCTATGTAGAATATGCTTTAAACTCGGTATATTTATAAAGTGATACGAATTATACTTTCTTGTGTCCGAAAAGTGAACATAACTAGTTGCTTGAATGTTTTAGAAAACTACGTGATAAAGAAAGTTTTTCCACGTGACAGATATTGTTAACTCCAGCAAGTTACTTTTCATAAATACTGTTTGTACTCAATCTTTATTTATTTACAAAAATTGTTAAGAGGTATCCAAACTTTTGCACACTATGTTTGAAATAAGTTAACACTAATATCTGGTAAAATTAAAACTATAAATTTGCGTCATCCATTTATATTTTTTAATATTGTCACTTCCATTTTCGTCGCAGTGAATTATTTACTAACATATTCTTTTTATTATGATTTATATCTCTCATAGTTTTCAATGTACAGTAAGATACTTTTAAGAAATTTCCCATGTGAGTGGGTTTGTGCTTAATAAATAAAACAAGTTTTCTTCCGTCTGCATGTATACACCCGTGTAATTTAACAGTTTTAAGAAGTTTTCCTGGATAATAAACATTATTTATTTCTGTCCTAATGCATGTGGCTTAGTAGGGTTTGACTGTACGCTGCAATGAAGATTGTGCAACGTTATAAACAACTGACAAGTTTTGCGTGAAATACCTCATCACCGTTAATATTTGTTTTATATTTACAAATTACGCCAAGGATTAAACCCATGTTAGTCTGTGAAAACAAATGTGCCCTTTCATTGTCAAGTAGGGCCTATAAAGAAAATTTCTATTACCGTTCCAGGTGTCGGCACATCACAGTGGTGCTGTTCCTAGTGTTGCTTTTCATCTCCCATAGACATAACTTGTAATACATATAACCTATGTTTATTTGTATATAACATGTTGCAACTGTAGGTAGTATGATCTGAAATATATTTTTGCTTGACTCTTGTTGTTTTTATAGTATTAATGTATTCTTGAAAAATATATGTTTATACTGGATGAAAAATTTTGTGATGTATGTGAGATAAACCTAAATAAACAGTTCACAAATAATTCAAACTTAAATTTGAGAGACAACCACCCAATTTTGTAAAGTAAAAGGTATTTGCAGTAAAATGAAAACTATTTTAATTTATACAAATTTTTTGGGGGAAGGGGGAAAATAATAAATTATAATGAATGTTTCGTAAATGACAAATTGAGGTATCGAAAAGTATCAATATTTACTTTTGACTGTTGGGTTTTGAATATTGTTTTGGGTTTAAAATATATCATCCTGGATAGGTAAATCTGTGTAATGTAAGGATAACCTTTTTCCGTATCAACAACTAAGGTTCATGGCTTTCGAAATATATATTTTTAGTTAAGAATGTATCATTTAAATTAAAATGTCCATACGTCAAAAATTATCATTATAATACTTGTATTTTACATACTGGCTAAAATTTGTCATTACGAAGTCTTTGAAATGGTACAGCTTAACATTATTGACGCGTCATAGGGTAACCCATCAGTTTTATCACCCGTGACATTCCGAGTAGGAATATGTGACATATTGTGTGGTCGATTGCTGTGAAAGTACTAGCAGAGGCAATTCAGTTATTTAAATTTTTGTCAATTTTAATATTACATGGTATAGTTGCTGCTAAAGTCGTCAAATTCTGAAATGGATGAGAAAAATGTATTGTGCCAGTTATTATGAACTGGAGAGTACATAAGTGCTGCTTTGGAAGAACTTAAACATTTAACTGTAGATATTTGGTGAGTACTGTAAACTGGGTATACTTTGCACCAGCACGTGTAACTTTGTACTGCCAAAAAATATATTTTCTATGCTGACAGTTGAAAGACAAGTGATTGTATTCTATGGCATTAAATTATATATATTTTTTAAAGTACCCAGTCATGTTGTGTCATTATTTCACCAATCGACCTAGAAACAAATATTTTTGGTAAGTAGCACAAAGTTACTCATGCTGGTGCAAAGTATACCCACTTTACGGTACGTGACTTGAGTCTCAGTTGGTTTGGTTTCTAACAGGTGGAATAAATATTAAAAACTGTGCAGGTAAAACATTATAAATTACTTTGATCTGCATATCTGAATTTAAAAATTGGTGCTGATTTTTGTGTCATTTTTACAACGTGTTAAGTACTTAAAGTTAATTTCGACTAGACTATTGTAACCAATAAATGCTGGAAGTTGTAATTACGTCCTCCATGTAACTTCAGCCAGTGTTTACAAAAAATGTTTAAAAAAATAAATAATTGAAGTATTTTAAGTGGTATTGCATTTGAAATTCTCGCCACTGCCCTGCGTCCAGAAATAGTTCTTATTCCATCTGCAAGATGGTAGTAGCATACAATATCTAAATGGCAGTAGCGTACAATCGCTAGATGGCAGCAGTATATAGTCGCTAGATGGCAGCACATATCACAAAAAATATGGTTGCAGTTGCTATCATCAGAGTCGCGTTTCTATAACTACATTTTCTATGGCCGTACATGCGGAAACAGTTCTTATTCCATCCGCAAGATGGCAGCAGCATACAGTATACAAATATGTTAGAAGGGTCCAGATGTAGCATGTCGCCGGGAATTGTAACCAAACGAACACTTGACGTGGCTGTTTTTTTTTGGTGGCCCAGAAGGGGCACATCCTAGGTTAGTGTCTAACTACTAGGAGTTAGGAGGGAGCGGGAGGGGTAGCAGCGTGCCAGGCCTGTGGCCTATACGCTCTAACTACTGCATGCAGCTTGGGTTAGGGAGGAACATGGCTCAAATGGCCTACTGTGAGGTTATGAAGCGGCAAGCCAGCGTTTGTGGCCTGGTGCTTCCCTCAGATTTAACTGGGAGCTAATCCCGTAGAGGGTCATGGTAAACCCGCGAGGCCGCGGGAGGAAACCCATGACGATAGACATGCGAGGTGGGTTCTCCATGCTAGGAAGAGAAGATAGAATTCATGCTATGTATAACATGCTTTGTTATTTGTGTTAGAAGGCGAAAATTAAAGACGAACAGGGAGGGCTCGTGATCCAGCTGTAAAAGATAAACTTAAATTAAGCTTAGCTCTACTTAACCTAGGGGAAATAACCTAAGTTTTCCGAAGGGCGGGCATGAGTGCCCGCGGTCCCACTTTAGGTGAGAGGTTCTTGTCGCCTATCACACAGTCACGGCTAACTACTCCCTTTTCTATGGTCTTAGTGTGTCTACCGAAATGCGACCAGCAATTTTAATTACGGTAATTTTACCGGACATTGAGAATGTAAGTTTATACGATTGTGGAAGAAAATATGGCGCTAATAGTTTGTATGGAAAATGGTGTGCAATATAATGTTTATTATTATTTTTAGTTAAATACATTTCTTCTGTTTGCTGTAGTCAGACAGAGAAGTAAAATATCACAGGAATTAATTGCGTGAAATATTCTGCAATCCTAAATCGTATGATATTTTGTTATTTCTTTTATTAGGAAAACACCAAAAGCTGCTTTGTGGTTCATGAGGCAGACCGAGAGAAAGATAGAAAGAGAGAGAAGAGACAGAGAGAGACTCTGAGTTGATTTTTTTACTATTTCGTTAGGTGTATTAAGCCTACTATTTTTTTTATCGGAAATATGGCATTAATAATAGGAGAATTTGTTGGAAAATGAAGCAAATTAGAATATGTTATAATAACGTGACAATGCTTATTCCATCTCTCAGTATACACTCCTCAAGAAAAGTCTTGTTTACATGTACATGATGTAGTACACATTCTAATCAACTGTTGTAGTTTTGTATAATGTCTGTAACGGCCAGAAACCTAAACACGAAGCTATTTTTATTGCGTTAGATAGTAGAGCAATTATTTAATCGACAGTCATGTACCACACAGAAAGTAAACGTTTGGTACAGTCAACAATACATAAGATTGTATATGGCCCAACAAATATGTATTTGATCTAAGAAAATGTTTGTTGACCGAACAATAATTATATTTACGAAATTTAAGATATTTTTGACCTTGTAAAGTGCACATGACTTGACTGTACCCTATTGTTGAGAGGAATAAACCTGCCATGCTACGAAACCTTTTCTGTGTAAGCCTGTAGCATATGCTGCAACAAATAAACTAAAGTGCAATATATGGCAAAGAAATACAATGCGTGACCATGATTCCCAGAGTACGTCGTGCCACAGACAGTGGAATCAACAAAACACCTGCAATATATAAAAAAATTTATTTGCGTCTGTAGATCTAACATTCCATAAAGTTGACACAGCATAAATAAACAGTCATTTAAAAGTCGGTGTCTCGGCAATGCTCGGAGCGCGGACCCTGGCTGGAGTGCGGGCGATAACAAGATGTACTTCAGGCTTGGACAGCAGACACATTGAGCGTATCGAGGACAGCAGCTGGGACTCTGGGGCCTCTGGCAGGATTCACGCGACCAAGCATAGACCTCGCTCACCTCGCTATCTGCACCTGTTACATATGCAAACTAATGCAACAACAAGCATTCTTGCCGCAGAAAAAAGTTAGAATTATCATTCGTTATAAAACAAAGCCATCCTGTAAACCTGTATTTAGAAGGTGTTATATATCACTAGACTATGTGCCAATTGTTAACTTAAATGTGTGTAAACATTTTTCAGCTTTGAATAAGTTCTACATACAGTATTTTAGTCCTGTCGTGTTGTCATAAATATTTACTTTATAATTGTTACTAAAATATTTCTCAAAGACAGTTTTAAATCTGGAAAAGTGTTGGCATGTTTTTTGATACCTTACAACTGACGCATATTCTACTGATGTATAACACCATCCATTAAAATGGTTCGAAACTCTACCACTGCCATATGATTTGATTTTATTTTTTAATTTACTTTAAAGAATTTCTGAACATTTTGTATTATTTCTAAAACACATATTAATAGATCTCGAAATAATTATCTACAAGAAACGCACATAGAATGTTCCAAATCGGCTCAAAATACTCAGAAATGCGTAACAAGAAAGTTCACTGATTAGAGAAGTATACATTCGGTAATATTATAAAATAACTTAAATCATGAAACATCTATTTGAAAACTAGTATCACTTACTATGTAGACATTAGTAAAGATAATTAGTTCAACAACCTAAACTTCTGTTCGGCTAATGGCAAACTCCTCTTTCGTTTTGAAGTTATTTTTTAAGTTTTCTTATTTACATGCAATTTCTACTTTTAATGGAATGATTGAATACTTTGAACGTAGTTTCTTTTGCTGGTAATTGTTTACAAGTGAGTTTCTATTCTGTGTTTGTGTGTATACAGGTGGGGCTGAACTCGGCCGACAAACCACGGGAGGCGATTCCTCAGTAAATTACACGCACAAAATGTGCAGAAAACAGTGTGTCTAACATTAATATTTACGATGAAGTAAGCCTTTGAAGTTAGCATTTTTAAACGATGTTTTCACAAAATATGTGAAAATAAATTACTTGGAAGGCCAATACTCTGAACACAGCTTTATGTTGTTAGGCTATTCTATTCCATAGCAAGTTCTGGTAAAGACCTTCCATCCTTGTGAAAATAACATGGGTGGTCACCCTCTACTTACGTACAAATTTTATAGCAACAGGAAATTAGAACATTTGATGAAGGTTTATTGAGCTATGCGAATGTGACTTATGTAACAAAAATGGTCCTCTTGTTTCAACCGCCTAGAACCTAAAGTTTTCGTTAAAAACGCGGCAAAGTATTAGGTGTACTATTACAGAGCCTAGAACATAGGCAATACTGCGTACGTGTGTGTTCCGTTGTTTTCAGCGCACAGGTGACGATGGACGTTCACTGTAATCATATGTCAAATCAGCTCACCACGCCGAGCCTTTAAGTGCGTTTTGAACGAAAACGATAGGTCCTAGACAGTTGCAACAAGAGGACAATTTTTGTTACATAAGTCACTTATCTCAATAAACCTTCATCAAACGTTCTTAATTCCTATTGCTTCAAAATTTGTACGTAAGTAGAGGGTGACCACTCCTGTTATTTTCCCGAGTGGAAGTTCTTTACCAGAATATGCTATGGATTAAAAGAGCCTATCAACATAAAGCTTTGTTCAGAGTATTGTCCATCCAAGTTATTTATTTTCCAATATTTTGAGAAAATTACGTATCAAAATTCGAACTTGAAATGCTTATCCATCGTTAATACTTATTTTAGACACGAAGTATTCTGCACATTTTGTGCTCATAGTTTACTGAGGAATCACCTACCGCGGTTTGTCGGTCGAATTCAACCCCACCTGTATACGGCTATTTGTATATGTATATTTACGTATGGCAAAACCTACATCCCCAGAGTTATTCTTCATTATGGGATATAATGGTTACTGAGAAACAACAAACAGACACACATACACACTGTCATTCTCACTCTACCTGACATGTGTCATCTCTCCTCTACTCAGGTACACACTCCTCTTCAGTATGAAATCAGCTCTCAGTGTCCTCAATGTAAATGTACTTTAACATACTGCAACATTGTTTGAGGAGTGATGTGTGAAATTGGCCACTTCAGTCGCGGTAGCATAACTAATTATTATTATTACTTTTGAATTGGAGAGAAAGGGGAGACACATTACCCAAGACTGTACCTACTTGGAAATATAATTGCAACAATTATTTCTAAAACACAAACGTAATATGTATACCTAAAAATTTGTAACGAGCTAATATTTAATTTTATAGATAAACATTTTTAATTAGTTGAATGAATGAAAGGTATTGCGGGGTGCTCGACATCATTGGCATCAGCGCCTACAAGTTTTTGTACGTTAAAATAAAAGTTATAACCGCTTACACACAATAACAGCATAGAAACAAAGAAACCACAAAACAAAAACTGAACAAATCACGTCATGTTAAAAAGGCCCGTCGCACGTAAAAAGGATAGTACATCGCTCACAGACAAAACTTCCAAATTTAAAACCCTCTTCTAAGATCCTTACAAATGTTAAAAGTACGTCGGGCTTAATTAGCTGAAGCATAAGGAAAAAAGGGGCACATTAAACTCCCGCAACTCAGCCGCCTCCGAGACTATGCTTTTAGAGTTAAAAATATGGACTAAGACATGTACTCTTAGAAAGACCCCATTGTACTGAACTGACCCTGTTTGACGTTATTTATAATAGTTGAGTTTGTTATCCAAGAAGTTATAACTATCTTCGGATGAGAAGAATGCTAAATTTACTAGAAATTTATAATTAATTACTTAAACCCAAGCAATATTATAAATGTAGTATAGTTATCAGAAGTCAATGGAGGGATTTGGTGTGAGGTGCTAAGGTGCTACCTTGGAAACAAACACAGAGCGGATAACATCAAAACAGTATCACAATCGTCAAGTAACAGACTTGATTGTGTGTAACCACACAATTAGTACATAACCCCTTCGCTTGACATATAACACTCACCCCTCCCACACCCCTTGCGACCGCCGCCTCATCTCTGTCCCTTACACTTTTCTTACACCCTCGTTCCCACACTTCGTTACACTAGTACCCGTTATATTTTACCATACTTTTAAATATTTTTATGTACGTACATTTATGTATGTTTGAAGAAATTAACAACCACATATAAAATTACAGATTTTAACAACACTGAAGATCAATGAAAAAACACAATATAAACAATTATTTAAAAATCTATGTAATCTATACTACTACATGAACCAAACACTGGAACCCTTGCAAATATAAAGTCTTCTTTTAAATTGTCTCAACCATAAAATTATAATGTCTGATCAGGTATATCAACCAGCAGTTTTATTTATATTTAAAAATCCATGCTTTTATACACTCGTCAGCTTCGTGTCATCACACTGTGAACTTGAATACAAAGTCATCTGAGGAAATTAGATACAGATGACTCAGCTACAGATGTTGCTAGCATGTTTGAATAAGTCCAATGCGATGTCGAAGGGTTAATCGACACCTTCGCGAAATATGTCACCATGGTCGCGGATGTCGTGGTCACAGGCGAAGAAGTCATCTCTGCAGAAGGGATCGTCTAAACCAACGAGTAGCTCACCACTATGAGAGAAGAATTCGATGAATATTTTTTTTTCATTAATTACTGACTATTAACCCAAGTGTCACTCAATTGCAGCCAACCAACCAGAGAGTAAAATTTTAAGTGTTTTCTAGGTTTATTAATTTAAACCCCAGGAGTTGTAGCAAGCTGAAAAACCTCACCACTTTACATGCACTATCCATTTAGTAGTCTCAGAAACCTACTCTACCCAATGCATACAGGAAAACCTGGAAGGATGTATTTCTTCTATAGACAAATCACCACGAATAGGTACTTTGTCCATGTCTTAGAGATAGTAGGAGTTCCTCGACTGCGATTTGCGTACATGAGTAACACAGAAGATATATGGGCTCCGGTTTGCAGTTATTCCCTTTTAAAACATGCTCCTTTGTTTGTAAACTAGCCTCAGTTAGCCAACCTTAGCTTCGAGCTTGCAGGGTCCTTCTTCCTATTTGGGGACACAAATGTAGCAAGGAGCAGTCCTTCACATATCCAAGCTCCAAGTGCTTACTGCAGTTTACATTCGCGAACTAGTTTGGGCAAGATTTCGATTCATTTTTAAGTTCTATTAGCTATGAATAAATCCACGTTTTACCACATAGAATACTGTTGAACGTCTCAACAATGGACGCTTTGAGATTGCTGTACGTATATTTATTATTTATGTTATACTTCATCAGAACCTTGAATGTAGCACTGTAAAATATTTTCCCAAATCAGTTGGTAGATTGGTCGGGACACATCCATAACACAAATTGAATTCCATAGCTTAGGTGATGTCGGTGACATTCTCCTACTTGAATATCTTGGCAAATTTGCTGTTCACATTGATGACTGGCAACATGAATTTGAATCCTTTATTCATTCTATCATTTGGTGTAACTTCAATGAGGTCGGCTTGGAGCAGATCGATCATACCCTGTATTGCGAGTATGCAACTACGGTAATTGCATCGACTACTCGACCATGACAACTAGTCCCGCAGAGAAAAGTGAATTACCACTTTGCTGTCCTTGACCACCGCGTAAATGGTGTGGCACACAACACAGTATCGGCACAGTGCCAGCGTATAGATGTGAAGTGAAAATGTACAAATATAACTTCATACGATATGTCTGATACAGCTTGAGATACAGCGAAAGTTGCGAAAAAAATGTGTGTTATCTTTGTATACTGAATACAAATTGTAGCTAATATAACTGTCAGGAAGTTAAAAACTGTGGTTGAGGGAAGGAAAGTCTGTGCGATGAAGTACGATACAACCAGTATTCGATCCTCATTTGAATGCCGGTCCTGCTTATCATTAAGTCGTTACATTGTCTGTGTTTCTCTGTTTTCACAGTGCTACGTCTCCACTGACCGTGTGCCATGAACTCATGTCAGGCGCAGTACATTTCCCCTCCGTGGGACGCGTCGATCTACAAGTAACGCCACGTTTCTTCCCCTCACGGGGAGACTATTTGTCGTGGTCGAGTAGTAGCTGCATGATGCATTTCACGACGCATTAGTAACCTAATTCTCTAAGTTGTTCAGTTATGGAAATTATCTCGTTGGTGTGTGAACGAGTTCCGACTTAGCAAAGGAATCACAAGTCTCACCTTATCAACAGTTTTTTTTCTGGATGTCCCAAGAAACATAGTGTAATTGTAGTCATCTTCTAACTTCTTTATATTTTCACCAGCCTTCACTGCCAGTTCACTATAGAGGCCTGAGGAAAAGTTAATTTTTTCGTGATGTTTGTCCTTGTTAACATCACATCCATGTTAATCTAGGCAGTGTACGTTTGTGGCACAACCAATTTTTATATATTTCTGCAGATCAGTATCAGTATAAACTTCAGTTTCCTTGCAAACAATAGTTTATATAGGCATGTGGTCCGGGATGTTGCATAATATTCGACTTATGCAACAACACCAGGCAGGAACTTGAGTTTCTTTGCACGAAGAAACCATTCATCATTGCTTCTACACGTGCTGTATAATTATTACATGATGTAAACAATCTCAGGTGCAACGAATTAGAGCATTGAAAACGAGTGCTCTCCTTTATGTTTTTTTTTTTTTTATATGAGCCAGGACCAAATACAGTACTTTGTCATTGACGATTGCTTTTTAAATGTTCAGCATTTTCGTGCTTCTATCTTTACTAAGTTATTGGTATAGCCATCTTCAATTTCAGTTTTCAAGATTATAGTAGCTTCTTTGAGTTTTATTAGTACATCGAGATGGCTAATGACTGGCTTAAAATTTTCTTCATTTACTTGTTCTCGAAAAAATATTCCTCTTTTAGCAAGTAAATACACCCGTGGACACAATCAGAGCACCAATTTTCAAAAAGCGATTTTAAATAAAAAAAGTGGCCCAATCGACTTGAAATTTCCTGAGAGAGTGTAACCAGGTCTCAAGTTCACAATGTGAAGTGCGTCTGGTCGATTCCGACTGGATCTCGGGTGTGACAACCCTCCAACTGCTGAAAATTGGAAAACGTCGTTTAAGTTTTGTTTAAACGAGCCTTTCTCTGCAGCTACTGAAGAAAATGCGCTGAAAATCCTGTCAGAGGTGGTCCTTTACCTGTCGTTTGGTGCTCTGTTAGTGTCTGGATAAGCGAACGTTGTGAGTGTCTGGCTTATTTTCTCTGAGACCTTCGAACTTTATTGTCCTTGCATTCCACCGCTACATCATTTCACCTCGCTTCATCTTTACTGGCTCCGAAGACATCAGCTGCTCAGCGCCGCCCAACTCTCACTAACATCAATATTACTAAACTACATCGTCTGTAAGACTTCAATGTATTTGCTATTGTCATTACATTGCTTTTCCCACGTAATATTACCGTAAAACAGAAAGGATCACCAATTAGAAAGGGGTTAGCATTTAACAACTTGATACTGTAGCATACACCTGCTAATTGAGGTCTTAACATTCAAAAGGGGCTAAGTATCATTTTCTACAAAAATGAGTTAGATACACAGAAATATTCATACGCTCCGTACATCAGCACAGTTAGATGATTGGAGTGACATCAACACATTCAAGTTCATTTAAAAAATATATATATATTGATGTTCATAAGTCTATTGTATTAATTACTGTTCGATTGCTCGTATTTACTACTTTCCTATTGTAAAAAATATGTGAACGAATTTGGATAGTTCCTTGTTCATTTGTTTGTCGCAATATACTGTTTTCGTCATTATCTCGCAACATACCTTTTGGCACTTAGCCATGAATGTCAAGTCCTTAATTGTGTCACTCAATTTTGAAACTGAATTGATTTCAACTAAGATTATTACCTAAAACTAACGCCAACCCTTAAAAAATTTAGAAAACTACCCCCTCTGTCGCTACGTTTTCTCCGACACTTAGTACTGTGTTTCCGTGGCGAACGTTCATATTAGCTTGTATGTACTTAACAGATATTTGATAAGTAGCCACGTTTCTTGATTACACTTGGACCTAGTTGAAGATATACTTGAAATATATATACATATATGGTGAGGCACATAAAGTATTACAGAGCAATAGCACTCAAACTAGTGATCATATCCACAAATGTTTCAGACAATAGTTCCTGTGTTCGAGAAGGCTGTCATACTGAGCCACCCTATTTTTATATCGGTGGAGGTGCTGAAGCAACGTCAATGTCAACTCCACTTTGTTAAATGAAACCATGTATCTTTTATTCGGTGACCTTAGTACCGATTTGACGACGAATTCAGCGACCTACAACACAAGGTCATTTAGTTACGCACCCAAAGGTATCAATATTACCATTAGTGTAATTGTATTGATTAGTAAAAGTGCTTCATTCACAAAATACAACGATGTAGTTAAAACACATGTGTAGTATGTGTTACGATTGCACAGTTACTTGCGTTCTGAATAGTTTAAGTTGACAGCAGTTACTAAAATATAATCCTGTATATATAAGGTGAGAATACAGCAGAGGCGGAATGAAAGGGCAGGAGACCCCCACGACTCCAGCGGGTATAGAAAGGGTCACCTTGGTGGGAGGCGAGTGGGCTGGACACTACTGTCCCAATAGAGTGTTACTCAATATGGTCCATGTCACTCTTCAAAACTATGCCCATAAAGGAGTATACATTGTATTGAAGTTGTTCTGTGAACTCCATAAAATCTCCAACTTTTGCGTCAAGTTTGTGTCCGTCAACATTGCATTGAAATAGCAATTATATAAGGAAACTCACACATGATTGCAACATACATTGATTTAAACGACTTTTCTTTGAGTATTACGAATGGGAGAAGCTCAAAACAGGGACCGTAGAATTTTCACGATAGAGGAGATGTTTGTACTGTTACGTCTGCTTACTGCAAGAGTACCCTTCAGCTAAAATTGGCAAGCGATTGTCATTAATAAGCCAATAATTATATAAAGTTGCATGAGCACATCATTGCGGAAAATGACATCGGAATTTTGTGCTTCGGTTTGCATGACAACAGTTTTGATTAACTGAATAAAGTTCAAAGTGCAATGCACCCATGTCATGGACTTCAAGAGCCTATGAACAAACTAGTTCAATTTCCAAGTGCATTTATTCAGGGCAAACTAACACAATCGGTTACTTTATGTATTGAAACCCGTAGATTTGTATTAGACGAGACAAATTATACAGTGTGAGTCGGGAGGAAAGGTACATGCTTTGTGGGGTGATAGTACTGGTGATTCTGAACAAAGTGTTTCAAATAAACACATGCCCATTTGTTATCCGTTTCAGAGAAACCGAATGAAAACAACAAGGAACGGAAATGTGCAGGTGACGGTAAATCCCGATACTGTTATCGTATGTTTTGTTTAATTGTGTACATTTCCTGACAAAACATGTTCAAACACTCCACTACCAACTTCAATGCATTTTGCTGCTCTGATAGACAGCAGTTGTGTTGATCTGAGCTCATTAGCACATTCCTTTACTTGAGCACAAGCATGGTAAATGCGAGCGAGAAGTTCCTATCTTGTGTCCACCCTGCGCTTGTAGACTTCACTTTTAAGCCAACCCTACATACAGTAATCCAATGAGGTAAGATCATGTGACCTCTGTGACCAAGCAATGGCTCCATGGCGACTGATCCAACGTCCAGGATACGTTTCTTTGAGGTACTGTGTCACTGGTCGTACAGAATGTGCAGGATCTCTGACTTGCTGAAAGTACATACGAGCTCTTGTTGCCAAAGGGATATCCTCCAAGTATTTTGGTAACACGTTTTGAAGAAAATCATTAAGACGATTATCTAAAACTACTGGACCGATGAGTTGGTCATCAATAATACCGCACCACACATTAACTGAGAAACGCCGTTCAAAAGTCCTTTCTACAGCAGGGTGTAGATTTTCGTCTGCCCATACGTGAGAGTTGCGTGTGTTCTTGGTACCATTGCGGGTAAATGTTGACTCATCAGTGAACAGAATACGTGGAATTAATCAACCATTGGCAATGATCCACTGACAGAATTCTTGCCGGTGGACATCACCACCTTCATGCAGATGTTGTACTCTCTGCCGATGATATGGATACAGACCCTGCTCGTGTACTGTGCGTTTCACTCTTGTTTGCAGAATATGAAGTTGAGCAGCGATTCGTCTCGAGCTAGTTGTTGGGCTGCCTTCTAGTACCTGAAGAATGTTCTCAACTTCATTAAGAGCTTGTTGTACGGGACGTTCGGATACAACATTTACGCTGAGAAGCATACCACGGGCACGCAATCTTGCAAACACCTTCCTAAACACCCTGCTATCTGGAACTCTGCGATTAGGAAATCGTTGTTCGTACTCACGAACAGCGGCCCTGGAATTCCCATCGGAGAAACCGTAGACAAACATCATGTCAGCATACTCTGCATGTGTGAAGACCGGTGGCATTTTTTACTATACTGAACTTTATTCACTGTACACGTAACAACACTGTAGTTTCCAATACTAGGGCAAGCACTGTAGGACTGATACTGAGGTAAACAACTGTACCATGCTTAGAGCGCCACCGTGTGGAAATATACAAAATTACACACAACATAAGATAGCAGTAGCGCGATTTACCGTCACTTGCACCTATCCCGTTCCTTGTTGTTTTCATTAGGTTTCTCTAAAATTGTTAAGAAAAGGGCATTTGTTTATTAGAATCACTTTGTTCATAATCACTAGTACTATCACCCCTCAAAACATATATCTTTAGTCCCAGCTCATCCTGTATTTCCAAAGAGGAAATAGTCAGTACGTGGTGAAATCTTCGATTATACTTCATGATGTCCAAACGTTCGCACGAGTCTGAGCCATATAATTTAATAGGATCTCTGTAATGAAATTGATTGTCTTAAATTTGTGCTCAAGTCCTCCTGCATGTCTGAAAACATCCATCACCTCGAAATTACGAATTAGGTGTAACTGCAATAAAAACGACTGTCATCCATTAGAAGCTTAGAATTTTCGTTTCCTGTGAGAAAAAGTTAAGTAGCTTGATAAAAACAACAGTAATTAAAATTAGACAGTATAACTATGATAATATTTCCATGCACACTCACATATGTATCTGCAGGAAAGTCCTCTTCATGGTCATCATGATGAAGAAAATTTTCTTGAGGTGAAAGTGTCTGTCGGCAGTAGACATTTACACCTGTGAACAAATAAGTTTGAGTTACAAATACAAGACGACGTATTGTACTGAATGTGACTTAGTAAAACCCCTAAGTGAAGAGCTCTGGGGAATACTTTAAAGCTATATTTCAAAGACATTACTTAAAATCAAATTTGTGGTATTAATGGTAGTAGAATGGGGCATATTTCATACACTCATGGTTAAAATTGAAGGAATTTTCGTATTAGCATCTGAGGAAATATTTAAGTATGCACTCATTGCAGTATATATTCCTTTGTTTTATAAAACATTTAGAAATACAAGAGTTAAGTCTGCCCAATGTTGTTACGCAGCACTGCCATTATTATTTCAAGAAATACATTGAAACTATTTCACTTAAAAAAGTGGTGTCTCTTCAAGAACAAATTCATTTATTAAGGAGACTACCCGTTTGAATCCCAGCAAATATATCTGAAGCTAATGGTCTTACTTAATTTTTTAAGCTTTATTTTTGTGTACACAGGCATGCTTGAACCCAATAAAATCAGACAGTAACGTACTGGTGTATTCTTTTCCGCATGAACTACGAAGTAGAGCAATGCCAATCTAGTGTTACGTACATGGCAGTTATTCAGGGTGATAATGAAGCCGTGGGTGGCCTAGGGCTCAAGTGTCAGGGAATTACACGTGTTTTCTATAATCGGTACCAGAAGACTTGTCTTGGGGAACCGTAGTAAACTGACATGCATATAAATACCAGATAATTTCGCGCAAGACAACGAATGAACATTTTTTTTAACTTGGCAACTGAAACACAGGTTATTAGCTAGCCTTGTACAGTTCCAGCCAACTACAAACTTGTACGGCAACAGACATTTGATACCGCGATATTAGTTCTGTAGTGAAATTAGCTTCTCATTCCACAGCAGCAAATTATCTTAGATTAAAAACTCAAGAACAGCGAAATATATAAGGCAGATCATTAAACTAACGGAATATTCTGCCCCTATCCGCAACATTTCAGCACTAATACAAACCATGAGATATGCCAGAAATGTTTGTAGGTCGAATTAGACTGTATAAAACTAACACTGCCTGAGATTTTAAATGTTTGTTGCAATGGGAGTTTACAATTAGAATTTATTGGTTTGTGGACATACGCCATTGCTTTTTTCTATTTTTTGTGTGTGTTTTATATTTGTTTTTTCTTGTTCGTTTTCATACTTTGTTATTCAACACAGGTTTTATCAGCAAAACATGAGCAATGGCGTAAGACCACATACCAATAAATTCTTACACTGCTTGTCTTGTTAATAGCAAGTGCGGTCTTGTGATCTCCTGAATAAACTGACAACTGCTAGTTGTGCCATTTGTTGGCACAAGCTCATTTGTTTGTTAATTTTGTTTTGTCTAGTTCGTCTATTCTTAGTGGTAACTAGATGTATATTTTTATTTTGGCAAAGTTACTCCACCCCAGCTCTGTTTATTTCTTTAATCTTCGGTGAAATTGTAATAACAGTAAACTGCTTATGATTGTATAAAGAAAATTTCAAGCAATTATTTATGTGCAGTTAATGCAGTGTGGTATAATTATGGAACCGTTCTTGTGTAATACTTCTGACCAACTGTAATCATGATCATATTTGTTTTCAAATGAATCAAGCAAATTTTTTTATTAGTAAAATTTTAATTAAAATATCATGTTTTGATTATTAAAACACGCGTGTGTTTTAAAATATTATGTTAGGAAGTATTGTTCGATACTGTCGGAAAACTATTTTGGTAACATCAAGTAGCTACGCCTCTATGCCGGCCTATAACCTCTAGGCATTCCTTTGTCTCGACCTTGCATATTATGATATCACCACAGGGGAACTTGCCCATGTGCGCGTGTCGAAAACATGCGAATGTGTGCAAGTGACCCAATATGACTACCATACTCACATCATTCACATCATGTTCACATTTTATAAGGGAAGCGCAGAAGTTCACGTAAATATAAATTTTATTAGTGGTACGTGCCCACCACTTTGCGGTTAGCAGTTAGCGGTTAGCGGTTAGCGGTTAGCGGTCTCGACCTTGTTGTTTCTTACACATCATGGCGTGAACATCAGCCAAAGACTTAGTGCTCTTTATCCGTTTATAATGTCGTAATCCGACAAGTTTTCCGCCTAGGACGAGTTTATTCTTTCGATTTATTACCTTTTACGCACTAGTGTTACATTGTTTTTATGACATTATTCTTTTAAAAAATTATTTGTTTGCTTGTTTAATGTAGCGGTCCCCGCCACGCGGTTTCAACTCTATGCTATGTAGAAGGAAAGGAAGCCTATCCAGTATTTGAGGGATTTGGCTTGTCTACATCTTCCGATGTAGAAGTAACATTTCTACTCGTCCTTTCCGCTGTACCGTCATCGGTAGCCATGGACGAGATGGAGAAGTAACATCTTTCGGCGGTGGCAAGAGTGTCCCCATGAATGACAGCCAGGAAAGTCCAGCATATATATTTATTTTCATTCTCTCGTCCTAACTATCTGATGTGCACACAGCACTAATTATTCAAATTTGAGACTTTATTTAATATTAGATCAGAACCTCTGCAAAATTAATTGAACAACAAAAATTGAAACTTTGTTAAAATATGTAAAATGAAAATGTAAGTTAATTATTTTTTGTGTTGGGGATCCCCTTGTTTAACTTATTTATTATGATATTCTTAAGCCATACGTGCTTTTCTTGATTTGTTAATCTACATACACCAAATACTCACTGTGCAAAGATTTTATTGGTATTAAAAATTTTTTCCAGAATTAATACAATTTTATTTACTAGACCTAACTCATTTCATAAAGATTAATATACAAAGGCTCTCATGCTCCTAAATTAAAAATAAATTAATTTTTGTGTGGTCTCTTAAATTAATAATCTTTAATGTGAAGTGCTGGGGAAAGGAGGCTCGGCCCTTTCTCTGACCTTGAATAAGGAGCACCGATCAACAACTTGTGTCCACGTTAGTACTGTTTTCCCCTTTCTTTGCTTGGCTGGCCAAGGAGCTGTCTTGATCGGTTTACCCTATTGGTTTACCCTTCCTGGACCTACTAGGCTGGTTGGTAAAGTTTGGGGGAATTTCACCAAGCAGTACATAGTTCCCACATTTCCATTTCATATCTGAAGAAACGTTTGTCAGATGTAGTACGAAAGTAGCTTAACTAGCCTATACATTATGTTTAGTTGTGTTCCTTGTCACTGAAGGAGGGTCGTTTTTATGCTATTTAAGAGTGCGGTGGTAGATAAACGCAGAAGACATCGACTGATTTCTACGCTTTTTTCGAAGTCAATATTGATAAAATACTCAATGACAATCAGAGATGAAGGTATTTGAGTAAATATTTATCCAAAATTACTAATTCGTTACGCGTGATCTCTTGCGCCGCAGTTAAATGCACGAGGTTCCGGCGTCAGAGATTGTGCCTCAGAAGTTCGTAACACTGGAAACAATTTTATTTAAATCATTGGCTAAAACTATTGTCTAGGATTGTTATGGTTTATCTTTCGAAAACTGACTTCAAGAAACCTACAGTTATATATTAATCCTTTTTTTTAAACTGAACTTACTTGAAACTGAGCTGTTTGTTGCCAGTTTCTAATAATAACACAAGGGAAGTAACTTTCCCCAGACAATTTGTGTGAGAAAGTGAAAAGATTATAAATAGAAAATTAAAAATATTTTATAATATATCTACACAACTCTCAGTTCATACTTATTTTTTCATGGAAATTGAGACTCAAAGTGCGGATAAACTTCAGCTAACATGTAATGTTTCTTATACATGTATATATTGATAATGATGGTCTTAAATTCCTATAAAGCTTTATGCCTTACCTGCATAGCCACAAATTTGACATCAACCAAACTGGAATAAGGTGATTTAATACCTATATTAATTTATTATAAACCTTTAACTGCCATCTTGCCAAACAATGCCTGCAGAAAAGAAAATTGTATATGCTGAATTTCTACACCTATTTGATAGGAACCAAATCTTGTGTGGAACATTTTTTTATGAAATATGAATATTATTAATGGATTGATCTTACTGTACTGTCAGCACGACTCAACACATATTTAGTACCATTTTGACGTAGTATTCATTTAAAGTCGGTAATGTAGGAATATATTAATAAATAACAAAATTATGTTCTGTTTTTAATAGTCTCTCATATTTTAATTGATAAATTAGAATACAGTGCTACTTGAAAAAAAATACTTATTGCGAATTTAAGAAAACGACGAAGTTAATTTTTAATTGGAGCTGCTGTAGATAATTTTGTACGTTTAAACATTCTGAGATGATTTATAAGATACACAAATATTTGTAACATTTTTTTTCAAGTTGAACCTGCACGTTGCAGTGAGTTAAACACTGTAAAATACTCCTTAAATAGTTTGTATAGCTTCGTAGGTACACCGATATCATTAAATATGTAATATAATATTAAAAAAAAATTTAGGAAATTCGTCGAGTTTTATTCAAAACTGCTTGTCAAACGCATCGCTTTTGATAAGATCACAGTTATATTAATAGGAAATCAATTATAAATTATTCGTCGATAAAATGTGCAATTGCACGCAATTTTAAAATGCATATAACAATTCTGTGAATTTAATTTGAGGAAATAATACATTTGTTATGAACAACCATTTAAGCAAACTGATTTTAACCTGCCGAACGTTGCAGTGAGAAAGTGAAGTAAGTAAATATATTAATTAAATGTGTATTTAAAACAAGTTATTCACAGCAACAACAGTTCTTTCATTTTGCACATTATTTCTCTACTGTTTTGCGCTAGTTGGTTACATTAAAATGACGTAGCAGGGTTGTAAATATTTTCAACTCAAGATATATATGTGTGTATATATATCTATGTATATATGTACGTACACACACACACATATATATATATATATATATATATATATATATATATATATATACATACATAACATACATATTCCTATATATAAAGTTCATCCAGAACTCGAACCCAAAACCATTTAATGTTATTCAATAATGGTTCAAGAAACTACGCCCTGCATATCGTCTGTATACTGGAGTTGTTGAAAGTACTTAATTGAATAAGACTGAACTGTCTTAATTATTACTTATGCGAGGATACAAACGTAATAGTAATAGTATCGTTACTGAAATGAAATAGGCGATAGGTTTACTCGAAATAGAGAAATATTTTTTGCGATGAAATCAGTGTGTATAGTTGCTTAAAGCGACTTTACCTGTCGTCGTATGCCGGTATACCTAACAACGTAGAGTAAGTGATCAGATGCTGAGGAGCGACGCTTCCTCAAGCCCGAGGGGGCCGCGGTGGCCTAATCTGCGCTCATAATGGAAATGACCTTAACTCCACTGAACCTAATTTGTCAGGATACAGCTTTGAAAAATGATGATGTACCTACGAATTTTACTATAACTTACTAACATGAAAACTGTATTCCAATAACGTTGAATGGTGCCTTAAGAGTACCGTGATGTTGTACATATTTAAGACAGTTCAAATATCAAGTAAATAACCGTGAAAATTGATAAAATACAGAGTTAAGGCTTTCTATGTTATCGGTAGGACAAAATCAAACCATCGTAAACTATCGTAACTCCACCATGTTTGTACAACTAAAACCCCTTTCATCAAGACTTCCCAAAAATTAGATACAATAAATGGGTGAGTCATAATTGTTAAGTGTATTGACTTAAATTAGAACATAATATATGAAATAGTTTACAAATAATAGTTAAAAATTATTTCTACCTAAGTCCATGTGGGTAACGACATAATAAAACAAAAAACCTTAACTCCGTCCACTAAACCAAAGAACCTTAACTCCACTGGAGTTGAGGTAGTTTCTACTATTACAGGGAGAAAATACTTTATATTTTAGTAACGGAACACTTCTCTGTGGACTTAAGGCAGATTAAATATTAGTTTTTGGCATTCCCCGAGGACTTAAGGCTAATTTTACTGTTGAATATGATGTAGAACTACCCAATAAGAAAGCATTTAACTATAACTCATTTTCGCCAGAAAGTGGAGTTACGGTCATCTGTATTCTGGCAGCAGTAATGGTCAGACCATTCGCCTCCCACCAAGGCGATCCGGGTTTGATCCCCGGCAGGGTCGGTCCTCGGGATTTCACTTGTGGGAATCGTGCCGGACGATGCGGTTGGCTGGCGGGTTTTCCCAGGGATCTCTCGTTTCCCCTGCTCCTTCATTCCGGTGCTGCTCCATACTCACCTCATGTCACCTGGTGGTACGACACAATACCAGCGTGGGGAACTTATACTTACGATAACTGACCCTGTCACTAAATAAGCTGTCTAGAAATTTAAATAATAACGTTCCTTCAATGCATTTAAGTGTTAGGTTTCACCAAGACGCAAGTGTCTGAGCGCACTAAGTACTTGAAACTATTAATACGTGTAAATTCCTATTTCGAAGTCAGCTCCTGAGGAAAGTAACAATTGGGTCATTCCTTTTGAGACTCGGAGCCCTGATTGTTGGTAATTTATTAGCAGTGGGCGTATGATAGGCGTGGTAAGGTTAAGTCCACTACAAGTACTGAGGCCACTGTGTGCTCAGCAGCGCGAGATACACTCTCAAATATCAAGAGGTATCAGCGCTTGCTTCCTCAAATCAATTCATTTTTACCGATACATTCATTAAAAACTATGAAAGCAAAATGTTTCGTAGGAACTGAAACTCAACGAAAATTACAAAATCCAATGATACCAATTGATTTTTTTACAACTAGTCTTCGGGTGAAAATAAATATATTTTTGCTGAATGTAGTTACATAAACGGTACAAGCAATAGTCACCAGGTAATGCCAACTTCATAAATATTGCAATGCTGCTTTGTCTATGCCTAAAAATGTGTACCTATTGCAAAAAAATTGCAAAAATTGTATTTATTCAAGACAAGCAGTGCGCCAGCGGCTTTGCTCGCGTGTGTTACTCATAGCAGATATTATCTATTTTAATTGAAGAACATCTTTGTACACCGGACAGGTAGATCAGTCGTCAAGTGTTAGGATGATAAATCTCCTAGTTGAGTTAACTCTGCAGCAAGGTATGTAGTTATGGCTGTCCACGCGAAAATCAGTATTAAGTTCGCCTCCGCCACTTACAGTGACTTCGCCTGGGCCTTATTTATCGTCACATCAATGTTGACGTTGTGGGTAGTTACAGACTTCTAAATACAAGAGAGTAATCAAATGAAGTACATAATTTACGTGATATGAAGACTAATTTCCCCCGAGAACAACAATTTGTGATGGTGCCCTCAATAACATACTTGTTCTTCAAAACTTTCACTTGAAGATAAGTTCCACTAAGCGGGATAATGTTTTGCAGAAATGTAAACTTATTTTGTGTCCCAACCTTAAGGTTAGTGATACGGAATATGTGGAATGGTGCTGTAGAGAAACATTAGTGGATAGTGGACTGCATGATACCCTTTTACCGCTTTTGAACGACTTCATCCAAATTGTACTAATTTAATCTGCCTTGCAGTATTTGTGTCAGAATTGCACATTTGCACAACTACGTAACATAACGTCAAAAATATTAATTAAAACTAATTTAAAAATAGAGGCTGTACAGCAACGAGAGAACTGTAGGTTAGAACGAAACTTAAGGAATAATTAATTTCTTGCTGGTCGTATTTGCTTTTCGGATCATGTGCTTGAAAGTTCACAAACTAAGTGTTCTTCTTAATTAAGTTATATTATAATAAAATATAAAACTTGCATTACTTTCTTTGTGTAGTTAAGTAAACATAATTCTGACACGAACACCACCTCTATGTCTCTACTGATCAGAAAACTTGAGCTGACTCTCAGCTCGTCCTCCTTAAATTGTTCTTTAGATATGAACTTAAAATTTTGTTTCGTCTGTGTCTCCGCTCTGCTTGAATTTCGCGCCGCCTACTCGGGTAGTCATGAACGCTAATTCAGGGTGATGTGCCTTTCCCCCCTTTCCTCTTCCTTCCTTCTGATGCAATTCCCACTCCTCCTGCTCTACTTTCCCCTCCTTAGCAACCCTCCCAT
>PNEQ01095186.1:0-25715 GCA_003012365.1 Medauroidea extradentata
ATTTATACAATTTTGCACTTTTGTCTTTTAAAATTTTCTAGGGCTTCAAAACTTAAAAATATTACAATAAAACAATTAAACAGTAATCATAATATAAATGTTTAGGATTTATATGCAGTAAAAATATTTTATGTTATACAAAAAATCTACAGCGAAAAAGAAAATCCTAGCCCTTTATAAATGTTGAATTTTTTTTTAAGTGTACATGGTGCTTACAGTAAAAATTTTGCAAAATGGTAAAAAAGGAACTGGAAATGTGTGTATAGTTTATAAAATAACTGTAAAACAAATTTATAACATAAACTAAATTTTAAGAAAAAATTATGTAAATTAAAAAAAAAAAAAAAACCTTACTCTGTGGTACACTGCTACTAATGATAAACATTGCTGGCCAAAGGGTTAAATGGTAGCAAGGACCTGCTCTTCGAACTGTCTTGTACGCACTCGACGTATGCACCCTGAATCATGTTTTCTTTTCTCAATTGTTCCTGTATCACGTAGGCGCTGGTCAATGGCAGCAAAATAGAGTGGTGAGGCACTTGGCTCCTGGGATACTTATTAGCATACAACCTGCGTGCTTTTCTACCACATCTCTGTGCTGCACCATACACTAAGTGCATGTCCGCTAGTTCCGCCCACGTATACCGATTCATGTTGCACGAAAAGTACACAACCAACTGAACACCTACGAGTTCGTGTTAGCATTGGCGATGCAGTCATACCGTTTTCTAGACTGTGTGCACGATCAACAGCTGTGTATTATAGCAGTCAAATAAGCTTGCCAGCCGGCAGCTTTAGGAACGTAGCTTACACACAGGTATCCAACAGTTGCCTTCCAATTCCTGTTGCCCTCTCAGCAAGTGTAAGTAAGCATTGCGTGATGTGTGTTGCTTTCATGGCAAACAACCTGATACCCCTACAGCGTATTTTAGTAACGACGTAAAGATACACCCAGGGATAGCTGTAGAGAAAAACAGAGGTGGTCGCGAACTAGCAAAATATTACTATTTATTTCCAAGTGGTGAACGTACCAACAGTACAAGTATCTTTAGGGAGCTCCCGCTATTATAAACACGGGCACACACGCCCTTATAAAAAAGACAGGCCAAACACAATAGAAACACACAAATTTCTGCACGCAGGTACAAAAATACAGGGCACGAATAGTCTCTGAAAGCGTACGTGCAGGAACACTGGGACAACACTACAGTCTAGCCGCAATCAGCAAAAGCAAATGGGGAAAGGTTACTGTCTATTTCACCCTAGGGTGACTAAAGCATAAAACCGCATATGACTCTAAAACTGTTGACTGGGTGACACGGAGGTACATATAATCCAGAAGGTATGTCTTGAGCGTGCCCTTAGGACGACTACGTCCATTCGTAAATCCAGTTATTTGACGACAGTTATGAAACTAGGGCGAACCATAGTATAGCAGGCTGAGCAAAATTAAAAGTCTCTCCATCAAACATAAGGCTCAGCCATCGGGTTCTCCTCGACACTAGTCGTGACACAGAAACAACAGTTCAGCAAATACCTACATACACGAGGATTGGACGGGGTAGTCTCCAAGTCCCGACAAAATATAGGAAGCAAAAATAGTAACGGGCGGCCGCACCGTAACGGCGGCCGCACCGTAACAAACCCCTTTAACTACATGGTGTAACAACGATAGCACCCACTGTATTTTTAGTGCATAAAGTTTCGTGTACATTGGTAAAATAAAGTGACTATTAATATGATAACATTGTCCGTCTTTCTTCATGTTGTACGTCCCGTGTGAAGTGAATTGCCTGTCGGGCCACTCACTTTCTGTTTACAATAATGTTCCCTCGGACTTCTTACGAACGGTTGCCCTGAGTGTGTCCGTACAAGACATCCTCTTGTCTTAATTGTAACGTACTAATGAATAAATACATCAATTAAATCTGTTACGCGTATGCGTTAATATGTTTCATGCAAATGCAAGGTGACAATACCCATTTTCATACTGCAAGGGGATGGTATTTGCAACATCATTTCCCTTGGTAACTTATCTCCTCTTACAAACGGCACGATTTGACTATTCACTTCATCGCAATACTTTGTAACATATATGTTCTTCAACATCCCTCTTTCGGGGGTGAACAGCTCCCTTATTAATCAATTTCAAGAAATGTGGTATACATTTTCGTCTTGCTTTTTCCTGCCGACATTTATCTGACTCACTGCAGTAGACGCAACAACACACACATGCACGTAGTTTTGCCGCTAAAGTTTCGGGTGTAATTTCTATGAAAACGACGGGTCCTAGACATTTGTTACAAGAGGACCTTTTTTGTTCAACAGGTCACACTAACCGAAAAGTTTGAAATATCCTGACGGTACAAACTTTGTATAAAATTGGCGGGTGGTCAAACGTGTTATTTTCGTAAGGGTGGAAAATATCAACCAGCATTTTCTGTGGGTTTGATGATCCCAGTAGCAAAAAGCAACGCAGAAAATATTGTTATTGTGCATCATTTCGTTTGTTATTTTGGGGAAATTAGAATTTCAAATTTGATTTTCAAAGGGCTATTACTCTCTTAATATTACATTTTTCCACAAGGAATCACCTGCCCGATTTTGTCGGTGTTTTTCTAATTCAGTCTGTATATACTGTGTACAAACAGGGATGAATCGTTATTACGGACTAACCCGGCAGGAGTGAATTCTTGAAGTCAAATAAATAGGGAAACAATAATACAACATTGGGCCTATTGTGACATATGACGGAGTTATACGTCCTCAATGTGAGGGCGTGAAATGTGTAATTGGAGAATGTCTGTCGTATGCAATTGAGTAACGAAATTTCGTATGCAGGCTGCTGGTGAAGGGATAGACAACAGCAAAAATTAAGTTAAAAAAGAACATTCCTTCATACTTTAACTAGGGCTTAACAACCACTTTATGATTAGAACTTTGTAACCCTTGACTTATTGTTACTGTACATGCTGATGATCATCATGTAAACATAATGGAAAAGGTCACCTTGAGAAAAACTGCTAATGAGAACCGTTTCCTCAGAAATCACATGTTAATTTGGGAATTAGCAATATGGTGGCCCGGGATTTAGTCAGCCGGTAACAATTCAAGGGTTTTATAGTTTGCGTATACGGAATATGTAACTTTATCTTTTATGTTGCCAGTTAACTGTTGAGAAGTTACTGCAGCTAAGTGCCAACATTGCTGTGCTTAAGTTACTGTTTTATCAAGTTCTAATGCCTACTACTTGACGAAGACAACTAGTCGGCCGGAAATGTGCGAACTAGTTGGCAAATCGTTACTTACCTTGCGCTGATGTACGCTTAATGATGCACCACATACCTGGTCAAATTTCATTCGTACAGTTAGCCAATGAGTAGCCAGAGTTACAAGCTTGTAATGTCTGATAAGAGCGTTGTATGTTGCAAAACAGTGCATAGTTAAGGACCCTAGTTTTTGGAGAAAATATATTGCACCAATTGTTTCAATGTCTCATGTGCTCATCTACATCTCTGATGTATGATCAGTGATTGGATGTTTTTAACTGTTACATGTCTCAACGTTTTACTGCAAAGCACAGACGTTGGATATCGTAGTAACCTAAGTATGATTGGTACAATCAAATGAGAAACGTATTTCCGCAAAGACACTCTGCCAATAACAAAGAAGCAGAACTACAGATGTGTACGTGAGCCGTTGGAACAATCTGATGAAGAAATCTTTTCGCGAAAATAAGGGGTCGCTATGAATAATTATTTGGTTTCTAGAAATCGCTGTGTTTCATCATGATGGACGCATACAATATATTTTTAATGGAATTAACACGAGAAACGAAGAAACAGAAATGCACTCGTGTTTAGTGAAAAAAATGTATGGATTAGTGTGTGTGTATGTTGAAAAAAATTACAAATGTGTAAGTAAAATAAATATCTCTTCGGTACAATGAACAAAGAGAGACATTTAAATAGTATGTGCAATTCTGACACTACTGCAAAGTGTAGGGGAGCCGATATTGTTTTCAGACACTGTCCGATATTGCTGATACCAATGCTAATACTGCCTTGAGGAAGAAAAAATAACGTTACTGAGGATGTAGGAGATCAAAAACTTAATTTTCAGAACATTTCGTCAAAGAAAATTCTAATTGTCTTAATTTTTATTGTTTTAGTCTTTCTTACTTTAAAGACAAATACAAATCTACGAACCACAAACTAGTCAGTGACTCAATATACAGTCGTGTGATGAATGATATGGTTTAGTTTTTGACATTTTGGTTTAAAATTGACGTCAGGAATAGATAAACTAACAGTCACCAAGTCATTTAAATTTGTAAAGTACTGCTAGGCACATTTTTCTCTGCTAGAAAGTTTTGTTGAAAATTCTGCAACATGCATAGAGAGAAGAAAAAATTTGAAATTTTTATGCTCTTCTACTTCAAAAGGAGCGGATGGGTTGAATTTATCGGTAACGGAACAGCCCTGCCGTAAACTTGTAGTCAAATGTCAGATTGCTTTTACTCCTAACATTACAATCTCTAACAGTTACGCGCTTTCATGTCAGTAGTGATACGTCAACACCTTTTCCTCACCTTCCTTATCCCTCAACCCACGAATAGTATCTGTCTGGTATGTAATACAGATTTCCTAAATGTCAATTACTAATCAAACATGTGAAAACAGCGCCACATCTGTGTCACACAAGTAGTGCAGCACTGTGTTATTTTACACATCGTAACGGTTTATTTCATTTAACATTTTTGCTACCTAATATTAATACTCATTAACGGTTCAGTGACATTTAAGGCAAACATTTTACTTTAAACCAATTTATTTTAATGGCGTGTGTTTAATACTGGAAGAGTTAACGGCACGTGTTAACAAACCACAAATTTTAGCATAAATCGTAATACGTATCCGAGAAGAGACTACCCCATCCCATTTCCATTATTGTAAACTACCATTTATGCTGAGACGGACATGGGAAAGCTTTGTATAACGTTGGAGCTTTATTGAGCAGTTAAATTAACATAGTAAAATACTCACGGTTATACTTGCACACTAATCATTATTTTACAACACACACGCAAACTCAGCCAGGAACAAAGTGAGGGCTACGTTTATGTGAACTATTTAATCTACGGTACGTGATATTTACAGTGTGAATGTCCGCCGTCATCTGTGCGGCACTGCATAATAAACCTGACACTCGTGTACGCAGTGTTGCCTACATACTGGGTTTTTTGTCACCATGACAAAACTTCACGTGCGTTCTGCACGAAAACATCCTAGACAGTCACTACAAGAGGACATTATTTATTACTAAGTACCCATTACCCAATAATTAACGTTTAAATGTTGGATTATCCTTATGTTAAAATAGTTGTCAACAATTTAAAAGTGACCACCCCTTTTATTTTCGTCAGGGTTGAGCGAATCAACTGGTGTTTACTGTTGGTTTGTCTGCCGTATTGTCATGAAGTAATATCTTGAGTTTTGTCAGTTTATGTCGAACAGTGTTCGATTTGTGGGGAAATCAAAGTTTCAAAATTTTACTTTCAAAGGTGAATTACTCCCTTGATATTACTGTTACGTACAAAATGTCTTTTATTTCATGCTTTTTTCACAAGGAATCACTTGCCGAAGTTTGTTGATGTTTTTTGTGAACACCATGTCCTATACTGTGTAGGTATATATAAATTGTATATATACCATGTATATATATGCCTGCTATGTGTATATATTAATTTGCCATACGCTTCCCCAGGAATGTCGGAATCTGTTTGTGTGGCACCTAATAGTAAGGAAGAATAATTGTCAGATAATTAATGCACTTCAGCTAAAGAAGCCTCGTATGCCAAATGTTCAATAACTGCTGGGCACAATTTTAAAGGGTCGTTAGTGCTCATTTTAATGAAATAATTGTGTGTTCGAAAATGCATTCGTGCCGAGCTAAATACATGAAATCATGGGCACTCGTTTTGAATTAGGTGCGCTGTGTGACCCAATTCAGGAAAAATTTTAGGATTGTACATCTCAGGCTGGTAGTAGTAATAAATCAGAGGTAATTGGTGATATTCGGAGTATTTACAAGTGCTAATAGTTTGAAATTTATATATATGTTTGTGTGTTGGTGTGTGTGTGTATTCGACTTAAGAGCATAGCAATTTTTTATTGACAACTTTCGTAACGGTATTGTTTTTCATATTTTCATAGTATACTGAAAACTTCAAAGTAGGATTACGTTTTTTGCCATTAATGTATCAATTTATATGGGCCCCAATGAATTTGTGTATTATTTAAAGCTTTCTACATAAGTTCCAAACTGAAAGAAGAGATGTTAAAACCTACAAACATGCAGTCAGCGAGTCTGGATTTGATCGGCAATATTGTGAGGACGGATATTACAAGTGGTTTCAATTTTATGTTTATATCAAATCTAAGAAATTTTATTGCTTGCTAGATAAAGACCTTAAGATAATTCGTCGCCTAGCACATGAACTGTGATTTTGCGCGTGATGCGTGTACAATTTTACAAAAACTACAAAACTTATTTCCAATACATTTATCTATTAAAAAATTAACACTTAAACTACAGTATCTATACTTCTGTGTTACTAAATAACACAGCAGTGCTGCAATAAGCAGGATAGTGAGGGTCCTCAAAATTGTTGAAAATTTCTTGTTCATGCTTCTGTATTTAAAAGAACATCTACCCGAATAGTAGAACAGCAACACACAAGCATTCGTTTTAGTTTGACAACTTTCCACACATAAATACATAGGTCTACAGTCCCATAGAATGGACAACAATAAAAACGCTCTGCGTGTATAAAGTGTTCTGCGTACATCGGAAAAATTTTTTTACGCGCATCTGCCTCGCCCATACGGCTAGCGTTATTTACCCCCGCCCCCTCCCTTCTTATTTGGTTTATACAAAAGCAGACTTTGAAGACTTCTCGTTTATTATCGCTGTGTTCTTTCACCCCAGAAAAATTTTCTTTGCACAACAGAATGTTTGTTTTAATATGGACAGTTGCAAAGTAACTATCACAAGGAATATTTTTATTTGAAAGCTACAATAATGGCAACAAATATTTATGTAAGTGTTGAGATAGTTTATTTGATATCTGTATGGTGACGATAGCAGTGGTATATTTAACACAAGCTTTGCGCTGAAAATTTGTTTTATCTTTACTTAGATAAAAATGTATTATTTTCAAAGAAAACTTATTAACGGGAAAAATTGAATAAGCACTCAAGTTTTCCATATTTTCTTTGCTGTAATGCAAAATTTCTTTACCGCAAGCTAAATACCTTTTCAGCATAGTTACATTGCACTAGTTCATATCCAAACGATAATTTATATGAAGCAAAGAAAGTGTTTTTAGTGTGTTGCATTTATGACCGTAGGAATTACGAACGTGCAGTTTCCCACTCCTCCTCTACTGAAAGGTGTCCACTCCACTAAATCGAAGCGGCCTACGATAGTAAACTGTATATTGTGGAGAAAATATTTGAACGTTATGGTATTGTATGACAAACAGTTATTGTGACAGCATACTTGATTAATATATAGTAATAAATAAGTAATATAATTCGTAGCTTGCAGTCAAAATAATCCATGCCATTAAACAGCATCGAAGTCTGGCATCAAGGTTGTCCAGAATACGGCATGGCCTGTGTATGAAAAGACGCAAAGCTATATTTCGCTTTCGGTGACATGAGAGCAGGGTTGTGAATATCGTGCATATGTTAAATGTGATATCGTCAGCTTAGTGTAATAACTGGATAACATATTTTTTTTACACTACCCTTATGATTGTTACATTTTGTGTGTGTACATTTATAAATGTGTCAGTTGGGAGTATTGATGCAACACAAATTTGCATTTTAACAAGTAACTAGGTATATGACAAAAGCAATTTTCAATGTTACAACTAGATATCACCAGCTACCTAGTTGTAGCAATAAGCCCACGGTATTACACATTGTCCTATTCCACACTGTTTTGTACAATGCCCGTGATACCAGGCGATACACCGGTCGGTACGACAGTCATCAACGGTATTTGTCACCTAGCTTGGCTGTTTTCATACCAGTTTGGTAGTTGGATATATCATATTGTCTTGCTTATGTACCGTACTGGCTTTTGGAACTAACCAGTCATATTACAGTCTCAGGGCGTGTGTAACTTCAAGCGACAGCTGCCTGAAACAGAACTAAGAAGCCACAAGTATGTCGGCATCATAACGAAGAATTTCGTTGGCCTACATGAGGTTTAAAATGTTTGTAATGGCCTTAGAATAAGACATGTTTAACGTCCAGTAACTTACCTATTCTTGAAATACTTTAGAAGTTATTGTAAATATTTATAACAGCAATACAACAAATATGATAGAAAAAATACTAAATAACGGTTTCTTCAGTAATACATGAAACTAACATAATTTTAACGAAGAATTTTAAATTGTGTTTTCTTGGGGTAGTTCTTGCAGCAACGGTTTTCAAACATACAGTTTTTTAAGAGGCGTGAATAAAAAAAAACTTTGCAGTGAACTTTTATTTAACATTTGAATGCAAATTTTATTTAATTCTTTAAGATTTAAATGTATTGTACAACAATAACAGAGCGGTACACATGTGCCATAATTATTTTTATAAAAATTTGGGTAACTTTCTGTAGTTACATAAGTAATATTAACTTTTACTATCATTAAACGCTACTCACATCTACCAAACGCTATCATATTACGGAATCACCACAAAGGTCCCAACAATTTATCCGCGTCTGATTTCTGATGGCTTTGGCATGTTGCACTGATAGCTGCAGACAATGGTGTCTCGGCAATTGAAGTTTACAACATGTTGTGATGGTTATATAGGGTGGAAAGCAAATCGCGGAAAAGCTCGCGGGTACAGGTAGCCAGACCTAAATCAATAATGTACTACGTACGTGCTACACTGGTTGCGTACCTGTCGGCATTGCTACAATGCTCCGACTTCTTGGTGCCTGTATCTCAGAAAAAGTTTGTCTGAGCGCGTTCGGACAAGTGTACCGTTTTTGTTCCTAATGTCGTTCCAGTTCTTCATTCACTAGGATGGCTAGCTACATGCGTACACGTACAATAATACATGCATAATAACAGAGGCGGCCCCATGTTTCCAACGAATGGGATGGTATGGGATAGTGTTCACTCTTGATTCCCTGCATACGTGTTGTCATGCATCCGAATTGAATCCGGAAGGGCAGCGTTCCATTTGTAGAGGTTGTTGAACTATCGTCACTTAACATGTTCATTAACTCAAAATTCACGGTGGTATTACGCCCATACTATTGACAGTAGAGGCATGATTCCTATACTAATTATTCTTGATTTACGTCTGGCTACCTATGCCCGTGAGCTTTTCCGCGATTTACTTTCCATCCTGTATAGGAAATGGGGTCATTCAAATACGACAGCGCAACCCACTTCGCTATTGTAAATATTGCTTTGGCTTTCATTTCGTAAGATGTTTCCATATTCTTGCTCATCCCACGTGATACCCCAAGTTGAAATTGTGTATCGTTTGGTGCGTGAGTAGGATTTTATGCAAATATTATGTGTTTTCTCATTAAATCACCAGTTACCTACACATTAAAGGAGGAAGACCATAAGAGCAACTTTGCTGCGTTTTAGTTGTACATGCTAAAAAACCAGTTCGGAGACGATATCTCTGTCATACCATAACAATACACTTTGCCATAAAGTGTGGTAATTTCGTGAGTGGTTTTTAGACGTTAAGGTTGAGGAAATGGGCGAAGCAGCCCTAATGTCTGACTTCAGTCCCATCGAGTACTTCTGGGATCATCATCATCATAGCTCATCTATGTCATACTTAAATGACCCACATTACCCGAGACAGTTTACTGCAAAGTAAGCTGTTTTAAAACATTTTCTTCTTTCAACCGATATATATTTATTTATACAGGCTGTAAGGAAATTAACAATAATAAAATAATAACTTCGGGAGATAAACCCTCGTGAAAGAGTAAGCAGGCATTATGGATTACGTGAGACACACTCAAGACAAGTCAGTATTATGGGAGGTATTAGCCCTTGCAATTCGAGTTTGGAAATAGTATTTTTCGAAAACATTTACAGTGGTCACGAGTAAAATAACGATTATTTAGGTTATTTTAAGCGGTATTGAGACAATTAACCTATAAAATTTCAAACTTCAAAACTTCCCTTTTCATTTAAATAAAGGAGTGGCCACCCTTTTATTACATTAAATTACTGTGCTTGAAGGGATTGTGTACATTTCAGTGGTTTAGTTGAGTAGTAAATCATAAGGAACAAAAACGTTTATTCTATTGCAAGCGCCTAGAGTGCAACTTTTGCCAGAAAAATTCACACAACTGTTGCTCTGATAATAATGCGACTACTGTTATGTAGGAAAAAAAATTGTACATCAGCCAAGAAATCGGCTTGTACATGCATCGTGCTCTCATGAATATTTGTTCTGCAGGAGGAGCAAATATAGTTTTTCTTTTACTGAACAAATTGTTTCCCCTACAGAACAGATTGTTGCGTGTACAACTCTATGAACACATTAAATACAGCCTTGTAATTTAATGGGTCAGCCACCAAACTCACGGAAATCATGTCTACATTCTCCTTCGCGAAGTGTAAGCTGTAATGAAAAGTTAACTTTTGGCTCAGTTTGAGTATTTTCTGCTAATCATTATACCAAGTAACTCTCAGGTTTCCATTACACCCTCACAGTTTTGTTCAGGTAGTGTAATTTTGCCGCATTGAAAACAGAGTGCATGAAAACAAATGTGTACTCTACGAGAACTATGCGAGTTCAATTATTATTTTACTACAATAAAAGGGATTGTGCAGATATATACATTTAAAATAGGACGTTGTGTTCCACTAGAGCTGCTGTGTGATCATATTTTACGTGCTGATGCACAAAGAGTTCATGCCAACTAGTAAACTGTTTTATTGTAAAGTACTTTTCAAATAAAATTTGAGTAACTGCCGCAGTTGTCTTTTAGTATAACGCTAAATTAATGAAGCCATGTTAGTTAATAATGTGCACGGTATATTATTGAGCATCATTAGATTCTGCTTGCAATAAAACGCTATAGTTCATAATATATTTACAAATAGTGTTTATTAGTTATTTGTAGCTATTATAATTTTTTTACCGATGAGTCAAATTATAGTTACTTATTTTCTGTATTTCACTGTGTGTTCTAATTTTTACATTTTATTTTAATTCACAGCATATGGTATCGATGATGTGATATGTTTAGTAGTCAAGTAAATGTAATTGTAAATAGGTTTTTAACATTACTAGAAGGAATGCATAATATACTTATTCTGCTTGTTTTGTCCTACATTTATGGCTTTGTATTTCACACAAACGTTAAATTAAAATTTACTTGGTGCATTGATAATAATGCAAAGTAATCTATTTCATTGTATTACAGCCACATTTTTGTTAACAGCATCGTCTATATGCAATACTGAATAAAACTCATTCGTGGACTCTATGAGTACCAATACCGACAGCATGCTTAACGTAATCCTCGGAAATTCAGAAGTAATGTAGTTCAAGCAAAATGTATGTTTCACTGCGTTCCTTAGAATAGTTTATTAGTACGACATTTAGGCAGTTATATAAATATTGCAATAAATTTATTAATAATCAGTGTATTACTAAATTCGTGTCTTCTTGTATAATGATTTCAACTCCGAGTTATTTACACTACATGCCTTCCCTATGCGAATTACATGCCACATATTTAAACCGTATAAGTTTATTGTGCAGTTTAAAACAATGTTGTCGGAAGCAAATTACACAACGACTGTTACGTGGAAGTAGAAAACCACAACTTTTCGTGCATGATATTTATCTTGGGTAGACCGGTTGATAAACAAGTAGATCTGTGAAGGAAAATATTGTATTAGGTGGTTCCGTTTTTGCAGATGCCACAACCAAGTTACGTTGTAAACATGTGAATGTTTATTTATAGACTAATAGTTATCTCAAATAGTTTTGTTGCTTTATATGTTTGTGTTTTTATCTAGACTGATAAGTGATTTAACTGTGTAGTGTCGATTACGCTTGTTTTTTACAGTGCTATATCGGTGTTTTTATTAACGTATTCGGTCAATTCTTTGTGAAACTTAATCAAAACAGATTCAATATAACTAAAAAATTTTTACAAACACATTAAAAATCATATTTTGTTTGGCAAATCGAAAAATTTTATAAAACTTTTCATATGTTGAAGATTTAATACAATTTTCAGAAAGTTATTTTGTGTGTGTGTCTTTTCACAGGGAAAGTTCTTCTCTTGCTCAGATCGCTCAAAAATGACAGAAGAGGAATGCAAGTAAGTGAGAGAAATATGTAAATAATTGTATTGTATATTAATATTAAATAGTGTATTTCCTTAAATAGGCCTATATGTTTATGAACAACACACTTGATTGGCGTCTTACGTGACTATTACGTATATTTAAAATGTATGATATTATTGGTGTCTTTCATATTTACTTTTATTTCGAATAACGAAATGTCATAAACTCTATTTTTAAGGTGAAACTGTAATTTAAACTTTAGAAGATACATTGAAATAATAGTAGTTTTAGAAATTATATTTCTGTTAAAATGGGGATAACAGTCCGGTTTAGTGGTTCGTGCTATCGGGATTGTTCCTAACAACATTTTTTTTGTGTAAAAGGAGCAAGATCGTATTTATTTTACAGAACAAATTGTTTCTCCTACAGAACAGATTCTTGCAGGGAAAACCCAGATAATTCCAACCACCAAACTGAACTGCTGTTCCTATTTTAACAGACGTATGGTACCAACAACAATACTTATCTTTCAGTGAATAGAAGGCAGTTTACTTTCTCTAAGTAAATAAATACTATTTTCAAAAATTACAAAAAAATAATAGAACTTGAATATTGTATGAGGGTATTTTTTTCACTCTCCTATGGGCTGTTCAGAAATCTGGAATGAATTTTAAAATTCTTGTACAGTGAAAATTATACTAATGATATTATAGCATCAAGTTTCTGTGTTGAATTCCAGTGGGTGAAAAATAAATGAAGATGACGCATTGCCATTGATTGAATCATTCTGATCTGTAGCATTTTGAGGACAGGATGCCATAGTGATAAATAGTGATAAAATCTGTGAAGCAGCTACTTATCAACGTGCAGAAGTAAACTCGGGAGACAATACCATTGTCTGTCCAGTATGCTAACCCTCTAGGTCTGGAGATTTTTGGAAGTAGTAGGGCCTATGGCGGAAAACTTGTAGACGGGAAAATTTTACTAGAAGTGGAACTAGAAGTCAAACTAGAACCCTCTGTGAACAGAGGCAAAGACACGAACATTTAGTTTTTAATTAAGGTTAAATTTAATTAATAAATTGCTTTCATATTAATATCAAAAACATGTATCGAAAATGCAAATAACAATAGCATAAAAATTATAAAATGCCACATAGCCCTGAAAGCGGACACTATGGTGTTTCATTGCAAAGAAATAAAAAATCACAAAGAATTGGCACTAGGAAGATGATGAAACTAAAAAAAAGGATACGCGATAGTAACTAGTAGGTCAATAAAGTTTAAACACAGTGTGTACTAAATATTAAGTATAATATTTTAGACTAATGTGTCAAACCATTAAAACAATTTTTGTGTAAAATTATGAAATTATAAGTATTATACTTAAAAAAAATTATGCTCAGAAGCAGTCGCAGAACAGTACATCACATAGTATGAAACATATTACAAGCTAGAAACGCAATTTTGAAATTTGTTTGATTTCACAAAATTAAATGACTTGAGTCACATATAAAAGTCACAGCAATACCCTTACTCAGATTACCATACAATTTTACTAGCCACGTGACATACAACACTTACAAACTCACGACCACGCGGTGGGCTTGACCGCAATAAACTCATAAATGTTAGTTTTATAAGCTCACTCCTAAACCCGAAACCCCGTTTAGGCTTGTAAAAACTGAAAGTCTTGGTTAGTATCGCCGATGTTCGGCGATATACCCCCACGTGACACACATGGTACCTCCCGCACAACCGCACTCTCTCACATCTCCAAAGCCATTGCCAAAACCCAACATGGCGCTGGTCCAGAGCGCGTGTCCGCCTCTCTCCCGGAAGTTCGCCAAGATGGCCACCCTCCCCCGCGGCATCAACACCTACGTATTTTCCAACTACGAGAGCATCCTTGCTTAGTTATAAGTTCCTCTCAACCTTCAGTCCCTTGTCAACAAAAAAATAAACCACAAACTACACTTGATGGCTAATAGGCCTCAAGCAACTGTAATTCAATCATAAAGTCCTTTACTCTAGCTTTTGTTTCGCTAATTTTCAGCCACAGTTGGTACACCCCTGACGTCATTCGCCACAGTGCGAACCTAGCGCTTTAACGGGAAATTCACAGACTGACCCCCGGTGAACTTGAGTACAAACAAACATATTCAATAGGTTCCTAGTGGATGCTCTCGCCTACCTGAATAAATATCATACAGATATTAACACTGGATTTACCGGTTCAGCCCACCGCAACTATTATACAGAGTACAAAATAAGTCATTCTTAAATTACAACATATCATCTATGAAGTCTTTCAATCTTGTTTCCCTTTTATGGGCTTACAAATTGTTAGTGATCATTTAGTTCTGCGTTTGTACGCCGGTATGGGCGTCCCTAGTAACTAGGCTTTCACTCAATCCGGACGTCGCGGCGCACTGGCGTAAGGTAGGCCGGGCGGCCGTTGCTCACAGATCAGAGCCTCACTCCCAGTTGCAAACCAAGCACTAAGTGACGAGTCTCGGGACCCTATTAGGCTTATACTGATGCCGGAGCGTTGGAGGACCTCTCTCATACTACGTTAACCCCAAATTAAATAAATAGATACATACGGAAAATTTGGGTAAGCTCGGCCAAGTGCATTACACTATGTTACATCACTAATATTGCACAGATCGAACACAGCTCTCCGAGTGACACAGCACACAGAGCCAGAAATAAGTTAATAACTTTTGTGTCTGCACCTGGTTGCAGCAAGTCTTTGCTTTGCTGTACACAGAAATGCTTAAAGAATGATCATGCAAAGCCTCGTCGCGGAAGACGGCGGTAATACCTTTCAAAAGTCAACGTACATTCGCATAATTAAGTGGCGCGCTGTCAATATACACGCCTCTCTTTAAACGCTGCAAATATATAACAACACATACCTTTTCAACCAGATTGTAAGCTGATATCAAAAAGCACGCCTTAATATTCTTTATGTAAGTGTTTTGTTCAATAAGTGTGAACACTGGCCGCTTCACTGTGCGCCTTCAAATTGTTAACTGCGCACCTGCCTTGCAGCATGAATTATATTATAACAGGAACGTCAACTTCCAGAACTCCTGGAGGGTCAAATGCCAGTCAGTGAAACGTTTAACCACTTGATTTTCACACTTCATAGCTTTAGTAATAAGAATGTTCAACATAAATGCTTAAAAAACAGAAATGAAAATTTTGATTTTTGTCCGGCTGGCTACTGAAAATTACACAATGCGCACAAATATAAAGTCTATATACTTGTAATGAATCTATCAATATTTCGTGCACTACACATCAATGACACGAGGTTAATATACATAATTTTACGTATAAATGGAGGAAAGGTGACCTTCCATGGCCTAGTTTTCCACAAAAACGTGAGTTTTTCGTACAGGTAGATGAAGGCGGGAAGTATATCTTTGATTAAAAGCTGACACATAATAAGAAAATGCAATAAAAATTAACCAACCCTAATTTATTGTGCTATTTGCTGTTAATGAATAATTACAATTTCTTCTAGCGTGTTCGTCACTATCAGTACTTCTGCAGTCGGCAATTGTATGAAATACGTAAATATGACACGGCCGATAATCTTTGCAGTACGGCGCCCAGTGAACTGTTACTAAAATTTAAATAAATGCGATTTGCTCGTCTGCGTACAGTAATTTTACGTATTTTGTTTATAAAACATCATGGCTCATTTAAGTAAATTCAGTATTAATGGCTAACTAAACAAGCAATAACTTTCCCTTAGATTTTTGTCGTACACCACTAAAAACTACCTTACATTTAACCGGCGTTAATTTTTTTACCGTATGGTTTATGTAAATTTATTACAACAATCTCATTTTTCATGTTTTGTTATGATTTTCTCGCATTCCACCTGCTACAACTCTTTTTTTTGTATAGATTTTTATTTCAGATGATCTGCGATGAGTAGCTTGACTTGTTAAATCAAACAGCAAAAGGATGAGGATAACCCGGAATCACAAACATAGAAATCATCGAAAGTATCGTCTGACGAACAGCATTCTTTCGTACAGCAAACAGCAGTTAGCGTTTTATCTCTCGATGTTACATTGTTCCCATTAATGTGAACCCATTTAACAGATACCGTAATCCGTACATGCAGGAGGCTAACCAAAGTTACCGAAGAACCAGACCAGTTTTATTGGACAATTTATGCTTTCTATCAGGAACAAAGCCTGCAACACATTGGTACGGAATTATATCGACACAGTTTGAGAAACGTTTTAACTAAAAAAAATGTTAACAGTAGAATTGTTGGGCAAACGTGAGCGATATGCGCCGCCAATGGTAATATTTGTCACAAGATGGAATTTGCAACACATGCCAAGCTGTGTTCAATAAACCTACAGGAACTACATTTACCTTTCATATATACGTGATTCAACATCCACTACTAAAAAGCGAGTATATGAAAGCATACCAATGTCGTTAGGCTAAGTCGTCTGCTGTGAAAGATAGGTGTGGACAAATCCTCAATACCATGTTTGGCCCTGGTTTGCCTTCAAACATTGCTCGTTCCAAAGCAATAACAAAAGATATTTTGGAATGGTAGCCAGACTATCCTCCTTTTCAGTAGTAATTGAGACAGGCTTTGAAGATCTCGTTCACTTCCTCAAACCAAGATGTCTGATGACATCTAAAAATACGTTTTAATGGCGTTTTACACGTAAGTTGTACATCACACAAATGTCGAACTAATGTTAACTGCATACTTAAGAAAGGATGTTAGTTTGTCACTGTGGATTGCTAGACATCTGCTGCTCAAGATATACATGTACCACTGCTGCACACTATGTTTCACCAGAAATAAAACTGATTAATCGCTTTCGAGAGTGCCATTATTTTAAGTCACGCTAGCCAAAACATCAAGGCTGAACAGGAAGGCACGTTGAACTGGAAAATCCTTTCTTCACTACTATTTTTGTATTGACAAATAATCTAAGAAATATAACTTAAGCCAAACACCACACACACGCAGCTGATTCGCCAAAACTAGCCATTAATGATATTCGCAACTCTCGGAACAGCTTGTGGTTAATGGTAAAGAAAGGCAAGTTTATTGTTCTTCACTAACGCCTGCACTTAAACGTTAGACAAACTTCTAATATTTGAGGAGCAGTTGAATTTGCCTTCAAAAAATAATTGAAAACAATGGTAGCAACAAAGTGAAACTCTCGAGTACTGCATGCTGACCAGACTTATTGAAGAGCGAGAAGAAGAGTAGACAGAACTTGCCAAGTCTGGTAAAATAGAATGTCTAAACTTGAAGGAATGCGATACTTCAATTGGTCTCGTTGAAATTCTTACGTCCAATCAAAGAAGCCACCCAAGATATTTACAGCGGAGATGAACCCACTCAGTCAATAATGATCCCTATCATCAGTAGCATTTAGTGTGCTTTGCAGGACACCACCACAAGAAAAAAACGGTTTTTTATGAAAATAAATAGTTAAAAGCAATTATGTGGAACTTTCCACCAAATCTTAACAACAAAGAATATCTTTCTGCAAAAATTCAGGACCACCCGGGGTTTAAGGGTCTGATTTTTAAAGAACATGAGTAATAGCCGATGAATTTTAACTACTGTTTTTTTTTTAAGAAATAAGACACCACCACCATCTCCATTACAAAAGTACTTCCTGAAGCAAATCCTCGTTCTATTTTAAAAGCGTCTGAAAAATGTTTTAGCCAGCTTTAGTACGAGTACATATGCTTTCAACACATATTATGTCAATAAATATTTTAACATGACAACATTTACGAAAACTGAAAATCTACATACCTGATGGAATCAAAATAAAGAAAAAAGTTGTGGCCAATCGGTTTTAGATTAAAAATATTTAATATTTCGCGAAATCGTTTTGGTTCGTTATAACACGCACTAGATGAGGTTCGGTTCGGCCGAGTTCGAAAATTTTTACATAGGTTCAGTTCGAAAGTAGAAACGAGAAGTTCGCTGAGCCCTAGAACATACTCACAATGTTTGTTGGTCAAATTGCGCCCCACTACTCGCATTTATATTTATGTATGTGTAGGGAAGGAAAATTTCGCGAATATAATGACATGCAGGCTAGAATCCATTCTACAATGCATATTCAATCTTCGTCTATTCGTACATGGTCTACTGTTATACTGAGTAGCAGCAAGTTGACTAATGGTAGGGGCTCTGTCCCTATGTGTACATCTGTTACACGCATATATGTGTGCATATGTGCAAACATACTTCCATGTACATAAAACATATAATTTATTTTAAATACTACTTTAGAATGTCTTACACGTAATCTGAATTTTATCTTTGCGTGACTCATGTTAGAGACGTTGACTTTTCTGATGATATTAAAAAAGCTAAAGAAAATTCAATTATTTTTATTTCGCTATTATTATTTTTATTATATATATATATATATATATATATATATATATATATATATATATTTACTGGCTAGGGTACTTATAGTTAAGGAGTGTCGTAGAAAAATTGGGGCATATTTGGTTTCAAAGATTTTTTTTTAAATTGTGATTATCTTTATTTGTTCAAAATTATTAAGTTCAATTGTATTACCATAAATATCTGCTGATATAACTTTGTATACTTTCGTCCTAATATCTGCGCTTTGAGAGTTTTTGACTTGGTGGATAAATAATTCGCAATGCTGACAATAATTGTGTGGGTTTGACTGTGTTATGAGTTATAATAAAGAGAATTTATTTTCTGTGACCCTAATCGCAAACACGAGAAATTTCATATGTAGAAAGTAGTACAAGTCGGTTGGACCCGCATAGGAGCGAAGAGCCAATGAGGAAGTTGCGTGGTAGCAGATATTACCCTCCGTTTTTCTTTCAAAATGAGGTTTTTCATCCGCGCAATCGTTCAAAATATACCGAATATCACACAAAAATTTTTATTCCTCTCCCTCAGAAGTACCCTCTCTCTCTCCCTTCCCCTCTCTCACCTCTTAAGAAACCGCTTGACGCCACTTGTTTTCTTTCACTGAGCACCGATGTTAAGTTGTCAATGAATATATGAAATGTAATTGAAATGCTTACAAATTCTTTAAAACTTTTTAAGATTTGTTGTTTTTTGTATTTTAACGTTCGAGTAAACGTGTACACGAATGAAGATAATAGACATAGACATCTCCCGTAACTTTGCCATGCATGATCGATACACAGTGGTGCAGTAAAATTACATTTTTTAATTAAAAAACTAATGTAAAATAATTTTAACCAAAAAATTTTAATTCAAATACTTACAAGCAAGAGGTCCATTCTTGGAACGTGTCGCAACTTATGTTACCTCGTTGAATTGAATATGAACGATTTAAATGAAATTTCGATGAACAGAATATTTGCACTTTGCTAATGCCGAACTTTCACTTTATTAAAGCTGTGTAATTTTTGTGTTTAAATTTAACTTCTTCTTTTCGATTGTTTCATAGTGGCGTTTGTCTACTTTTAGTTATATATATGATTTATACTGACATTGAGAAACATTTATGGTTTTTTTTTTTTTGCAGAGGAACATATCTTGTATTTTCTGACGGAGATATTAATCAACCAGCAGTCGAAATACGATCATGGGAAAGATACAAATTCCATTTCGATGATGTGGGTAAAGCTATGCTAACATTGTTCACGGTTTCAACGTTTGAAGGATGGCCTAAGTAAGTATGTTAGTTTTGTTAAGCAACTTATAAAGTCGTTGTAAAAATACCTATCGATCTCATTTACAATTTAGACTTTTTAAGTTTATCGTAAGTGCTAATGTTTATGAAAAAATAAAAATAAAATATAAATTTATACTGTAGTGTAATTATTCAGAAAATCCTATTCATCTTTGAGTCTGTATCACTCAGCTGAAGTAAAATTAAACATTCTGAGAACCTTGCTATGCAACGACGACAAATGCCGCAGAAAATTTTCTATCAGCGGAGTTTCCTGTACATAATTTGGTCTTTGAAAATATTTTAATCATTAAAAATATTTCATTACGTGGCTTGAGTAATGTCCATATATAAACATATAGCAAATGTGTTTCACATATGTGGTGTCTAATGTTTTTATCGTCAAGATTTTAAGAATAATGGTTTTGGCTTCCGGGCAGTTAAGTTTTGCCATACTAGAAACAATCCCAACTACGGCAATCCGAGGTTTATTTGCGGTGGGTCGCTCATAATTTTTGTAAGCAGAACAGGTGGTTGATGTTGTTATTGGCCAGCGGGTTTTTGTAGGGGTAGTCCCGTTTATCCGGAGTTACATTCTGTCGCTTCTCTATACTTATATCATACCTATAACGGCATAGCTTTACAACATAAAATGATACCCAAGTATTTTGTATGACATTAGCACGCAGATTCATAAAATACAACCCTGACCGATTTAACAGTTAACAGAACGCAGCAACAATCTGTATAAAGTAGCGGACTTGATCTGGGGAGCTAATTTCTAAACTCTTCGTACCACAGCTATCAACAGGATACTCGGCTTCGGATTATTGTGAACCAGTTTGGATAAATGGCCCTCATGACTGCAGAAAATACAGTGTTCTCAGTTAAAATACGAGGTTGTTGCTATATGCATGAAATTCACGCCTACTGAAATACTGCCGGCGCTAAGCCACCTAAGCTTCAGATATAGATATCGTTAATCCGCGAATTAAAGAAAATGTGCAAGAATCCAGACCTTCAAATTCATCAGAATATAAATCGAACTCCGAAGCGTTGTCGGTAGAGTGCTGGCCTATGTTGCGAAAGGTGTTGGTTTCGAATCCCAGTTCGGGAATGTATGTTTGTATCGTTTACTTAAGTTTAGATAGCTTGTAACATGTTTCTTATTAAGCCTTACGGCATAAAAAACCGGGGGACTTTAATAAACCTTCTTAACATATATAAATAAAATTCTGGACATTATTATATTTAATACACTAAAAACAAGTAATCCATTTCATGGAAACAACACTGCAACTCATTAACAACAACTTCAATGTTAATAAGGTATGGTTGATATATTATGGTATACCAGAGGTAATATAACGTGGCATTCATTGCTTGAACAAAACAACCTGCCAGATCAATTTAGTAATCCACGCAGTACCTGGGTACTCCTTAACTATATCCACACTGACCGTGGGAAATGCGGTGCTTCATTGCACAAGTGGGGGATAGGACAGGAGTCAGGATATGTTTGTAGGGCTGCCCTCCAGACCATTCATCATATCAAATAGGGGCGCGGAGGCAAAGTGGTCAGACTACTCCCCCCCCCCCCCTTCGCCACGGGCCACCCGCACCGCCCCCCGCCTCACGCCATCGTCCGGCACGATTTCCACATGCGAAAATCCGGGGACTGACCCCGCAGGGGATCGAACGCGGATCTCTTTGGTGGAAGACGAGCGGTCTGACCACTCGGCCGCACATAAGTCCATGAAACAAGTAGGTGCAAAATTATTTACACCAAATATCAGTGGCTCCCCTTGTGGTGAAAAAATACACTCTTTATTTATTTTTCCAGCTTTATTATCTCTTTATTGCTGACACAAATATATTATTTCGCTACATTCATACCTTAACCTACTACCTCCATGTAAATACAGCAACCGAAACACACCTACGAATCAAACTAAATAACAGGGCATTAACAGAATAAGAAAGTAACATGTAGCACGTAACAAATTTTACAAACATACATAAGTTTCTTAGGCGTCACTGGATGTGAAACTACAAAAACGAAATATTTTTGAGGTAATATTTCATAATCATAATTATTCATGTTTTGGTTTTATACAATGTAGGATAGGGTCAATTAAATATTGTTCAGTTATGTTGAAACTGGTAACTTGCATAAGTAAAATTCAGTAATTGCAAATGGTGGCTAGTTGCTATATATTTTGTAGACAATAATGCGTTACCTGTCTAATTTTGCTTTGAAAATAAACACAGTCTGTTAGATACGTTTGTTAAACTAATTTAAAGCGGTAATCAATTTAATAAAATCTAAAAGCGCACTAAGCCAGCCACGGTTGAAAACGGCATAATACAAGATACTGAGTTTCAGGCTCGGGGAAAATATTAGTTATAAAATTAGGAATTAAAACATAAAGTGCGCATATTTTCGATACTAACGATATCGGACGGTGTCGATCAATCGATATCGGTACCAGCTCAGACTTACTGTTAAATAGTAGTCAAATGTATGTTACCAAATGCACCTACACTATATTATCTTATGAGTTACGCAATTTCATGTCAGTTGTAATAAGTTGACACCTTTTACTTGCCTTATATATCCCTCAACCCTAGAGTTGTATTTATCTGTTCTTCAATGTAGATGGTTTCCTACATGGCAGATACCACTCAAGTATGTACACGTCAACATTACGTCAGTGTCACACAAGCATTGCAGCTCTGGGTAGTTAAACATGCCGTAACTGTTCATTGTAGCAAATAAAAATTTTTATATTATATGAATACTAGTGTATTATTAGGTAGTATTTCCTGCTAAATCTATAGATTGAATCAGCTTATTTTAAGGTAGAGTTTTAGCAGGAAATGCTATACATTAAATATGATTTATAAAGTATGAAGTATACACAATCAATATTACGATTTACGTTAAAATGTGTGGTTTTGTTAACGCGTAACATAATCTCTTTCAGCATGTCACACACGCACACATATGTGTGTATGTATATGTATGTATATGTACAGGATGAGTCAGGACAGAGTGTGTTAATTTCGTGTGGTGATAGGTCACAAAAAAAACGTGTAGAAAATGTGGTTTATTACAACTTGTCCCTAAAGTGAAAATTGTAGGAGTAAGGCTACTCCGAAAATAGATTTTCGTATTACAAATTAAATAATGCATAAAAACTACTACATATTAAACGACGATACTCTGAACACTTTATCAACAATGAATGTTCTTCACTCCCAGAAAATTAGTTCGTTAATATTGCCGGCCCATCATAGTTCAAATTGGGTACGAGGTCTTGCTTTTGCTTGTAACTCTGAGACACGTCATTGTTATTCATGTTGTACTGCAGGACATTGAACAGGTGCAAAAGTGTAATGAAAGGTAGTCTTGTCGAAAGGGGCTAGAGTGAACTATTTTGGAAAAAATAGCACGTCAAATTTTCACCATTTAAAACAGAAAAAAAAAATTATCGCCTGAAGCATATGTAGGCAATGCGACTGCCATGCAAGGCGGGTAACCAATCAAATAGGCGTATCGCATTGATACGATTTGGATAGCTTTTTTAAATCGAATAATTGTAACACAGATGGTGTAAAATTAGGTTACATAGAACGGTAAAGTGGTTGCAATCTGTCGTGAGGAAAACTGTAGTACTAACATAACCCACTAATATATGGCGCTGTGCACTAGGTTTTACAAAATCTCAATTCCAGGTATTCCTACAGACAGTTGAACATTTATCACTACGGACACGAAACTACTCAAAACAAACATCCCATTGCTTGCGTAAGTAATGATAGAAAATATGTTTATTGTTATGTAAAAGGTGAATAAATTTAATTAGCAACAGTTGTGCAAACACGTAAATAAACTTGTTACTGATTCATTAATCCAGATAGTAAAGATTGTACTTCGAAAATACGTTACGATATAACGTAAAACGTAGAGTCAAGCAAGAACTGTCATATTTGTTTAGTTGTTTTAAATCTGTAACGCCATTAAGAGCGGTCTTGTGACCACGAGAAAACGAAATTGAAAAATGCTTGCATACCAAGCATGTGAAACCTTCGACAAATTTATTTACTACAAAACCGGAGAGTATTACATCTTTCCAATGATAAGAAGTAGGATTGTTTATAATATGTGCGTACTGTTGATAGCATTTCGGTTATGACACAAAATTATCACGCAGGGTAATTCGAAGTGATTTTTGTATGCCTGGTACAGTCGGCTATGCGAGCGCCAGGGTGATATTTACAATGAATGTTCACCATCGTCTGTGCGGCGTTGCGGAATAAACCGGACACTCGTGTAAGCAGTGTTTCCTACACGCTAGGCTCTGTTTCACCACGCCAAAACTTGACGTGCGTTTTTCACGAATGCGTCCTAGACAGTCGCTACAAGAGGTTTTTTTAATTACTAATGTCATGTTTCCCAATAATTCACTCTTAAATGTTGGATTATCCTGACGCTAAAACAGTTGTCAGCATTTTTTTTGTAATGGTAGAAGGTTTCAACTAGCGTTTACTGTTGGTTCGTCGGCCTTACTGCCTTGAAGTAATATCCTGAGTTTTGTCAGTTTACGTCGATCACTGTTCGGTTTGTGGGGAAATGAAAGTTTTAAAATTAGATTTTCAAAGGCTAATTACTCTTTCAATGTCACGATGACGTACAAAGTGTCTTACATATTCCCTGCTTTATTTTTCACGAGGAATCACCTGCCGGAGTTTGTCGGTGTTTATCGTGAACATCGTGTATGTGTGTGTGTGTGTGTGTGTATGCTGTCTCGTTGCGGCTTCGCATGACGAAAAAAATATTTAATAACTTAAAATAAAATACCAATATTTAATATTCGAACACCATCAACACATTGGCGCCGCACCCTTCCCTAAATTAAAAGCTTAACCCCGAATCCCATCCTAGACATACTCAACACAATTCCCATTTATTCGTTCAAATAAAATGTAGGGGATTTATCAGAGACTTCAGAAATTACTACCAAACCCCACTTGACATCTCATAAAGAATAAAACCTTTTTGATTAAATTAAGTACCAACATGACATACACAATCACCATTATCACATTGGCTCCCCACCCTTCACACCAAGCTAATAACTTAAACCCGACTTTTACCCTGGAATGACTTCCAATAAAGCATTCAAATAAAAAAAAGCGGTTTTTGTCAGAGTCTCTTTAAAATTTTTCGGTTCCGCATTCCTAGTGAACCCCACTCATACCTCAATATTAATGTATCAAAACAATTAAACTAAAAACAACCTACACTACATGCCTAGGCGGTCTTCCTATTACCCCAACATACTTTGTACACATATTACGTCACTGCAGATGCATTCCCCATTCATCACCACCAACTCACACACACACACACACACACACACACACACACACATATATATATATATATATATATATATATATATATATATATATATATATACACACATACACACACACACACATATATTCACTTCTTCCCGAGTTACACATGCATGATAATCGTTTGACCATAATGTGCCAGCGTGTAACAAACTTCCTCGATTAGATACAATACTTTAATGCCATCATGTAGCACCACCTCCTCCTCCTTCACTCCGA
>PNEQ01095186.1:25815-37374 GCA_003012365.1 Medauroidea extradentata
ACACCACCCCCTCCGACCACACACACCACCCACTCCGACCACACACACCACCCACTCCGACCACACACACCACCCACCCCGACCACACACACCACCCACTCCGACCACGCACAGCCCCGCACTCATTACCCACTCATATACCCGCATTCACACTCCACACTCCACACATCCTACCACATTAACACTCACAAAACTGTGATGTTCCACACACATCTGTGAACACTCTGCGCGCGCACACACACACCAACCTCGTACTACTTCTTATCCGGTTATATAACCCAGTTCATTACAAAACGTATGATCTTAGATAACGATTTAAGGATCATCCATATAGAATCACCGCACTCTTTTAGGTCACACTTGTAGACATACATTTTTGGACCTCAGTTTTAAACCTGAATATTAGAGAGTCCTCTCCCTTGCATGTACTATTTAGATCTTTACTTATCTTAGCTGTAAGCTTACACATGTTTTAAACATATGTTCACGTATTTCATTTTTACGCTAAGTACCCAGACACAATACCTTATCTAATTTACAATCACACGAGACACTTTAATGATATAGTTTAATTTACGCAATAATATAGGTCCTACTCGTATGTAAAATTTTTATTTTCCTTAATTATTATTTAAACGTATACACAGAGCATTAAAACTTCGATTTATTTTTCAAACCTCATACAACATGCTAAGAATTTACTAGTAGAAAGGACCACACATAATACCTCCACAGTATTAGGAAGCAGAGGATCTAGCAATGATTCGCGCGAGGTGATTTCATACTAAGGAGTAATACATATGGCAAACGATTTTCTTACTTTTTATATGTAGATTACCAACACGACTAACCTGCAGAACATGCGCTGCCTGCGATGCCATGTGTGGAGGGTGTGGAAACATGTGTGGAGCTTTTGGAGACATGTGCGGAGCATGCATAGTTGTGTGCGGATCATGTGGAAACTGCAAGGAGCCATGCACAGCATAAGTAAATGGGTACTGAGATGATTGCGGAGAGGGTATAATTGTGTGCCGGTGCCTGCAGTGCTGTGTGCGATGCCTATGATGAAATGTGAGGAGCCTGTAATGATATATGTGGTACCTGCAGTGCTATAGGCGGTGCCTGCGATGATATTTGCGGTTCCTGCAGTGCTATTTGTTGTGCCTTCATATAAAATATTTATAATTGCTGTTTAGGTTGTGGTTAAGATTATGGTTTTATATTATAGGTTGTAAAGGTCATATACCGCAAATGTTAGAATATATATTCTAATTATCACCCCGAGTGAACCATCAACGACAATATTCACATCGAAGTCCCAAACTCAAAATTTTCAAGTTTTGCACATTTTTTTTTTCATCTTATATGTACTTGATTTATGTCTGCGGATGCTGCGGAAAGCTGCAAATACTTTTCCACATAAGCTACAGTGAAAGTACAACGTTAATGAACGCATTGTTCGCACACTAGAAATATACCGGAAATGAGCACACAGGTACGTATACTTGAGTACTATAAGCTAAGTACACATAGATAAGCTCGCGGTTTCTTTACCTGTGTCTGTTACTTGGACGGGTAGGTAAACGTTCCGTTTATATTTCTTTATACCGATACAAAAATGTATAAAAGAAAAAAATTATAGTCCTATATATATCTCAATATACTCCCATGTATCTTTTGTCATCTCATCAGTGAAGTGTCACCCTTTAAAAGTCACCTTTCAGTGGTCACCAGTGAGGAGTCAGTCACCTGTCACGAATCACCCATGCGATGCCATACTGCAAATTTTTATAAAAATCTAAGCCGATGGATGGAAAATATTATGCATACAGCGTGAATCTGAATGTTTACCTGCTTCTGTTACATCAAAAGTAAAACTGTATCGCCTTCGTATCAGTCTGTAGTAAATGGCAATGCTAGGCGTAATGCAAAAAGGCGAATGTACTCAAGACTTTTATCTCTCCAGCCAACATTCCATTTCACACATTGAATAAACATATTAACCGCAAGCATTATATTAGACAAATAAAACATACGCAAGACATTCAGTAAACCATGCATCCCAGCTTGCTTGCTAACATAACATAAACCATGGTCAAATCAACCTACCTTTTCAAGCACACATTACACGACATAAACACACCTTTAATATGAACTAACGAATCTATTTATCCCAACTCTGCTATACTTTTCTTACCTTAACAAGTCTTAAAACCAACAATCAGTAGTTAACATGCTCTAACCGAAGCATTTTCCAGTAAATAACTAAAAAATTATTTGATATAGTTTATCTTTAACCTCAAGCCATCCTACAGCACCCAAGCAGTTATATTAAATTCCAACTAGCAAGTACTATCACGTACCCTATCAACCGAAAAACACCTGTAATGTTTTTTGCACACATAAGAGAGACCATACATTCTCACAGAGGATGTTTCTTCAGGGAGCTATTACAGCTCCCTTTTTTTCAGTTACTGATACTAGTCGGTCAGAGATGTAAGAAAGTCCCCATCAAATATTGTCATACTGTAACATACATGCCACATTTTAAGAAGGCCCGATCAGTCTATATACTTGCAATCTGTAAAAATATTGTATACATACTCGCATGTACAGATCGACAGTATCACACGCACATACCATCCTTTCCGAGAACCAATCATCCGTAAAAAAGTATGTGTCCAAACTTTATGGACGCTTACTCAATATATTCCGTCATATTAGTCATTCAAAACAAAGTAATTAATTTTATTAAATCATTCAGTTATAACAATGTCACACCAAAACTTGTAAATGCACAGTTTTAATTAACCCATAGCACTGGATATATTCCACCAATAATAAAGCTTTCCTTTCTCCATCCCATCTAAAATACAAATTTTGGTTCGTATTCCCACCTTCTAAATTACCGTACTAAAGCGGCAATTCAACACGAAAAAACTTGGTAAATTAACCAGAGTATTCTTGTAAGCAAATTCTAAAAATTAACATTCTTGCCTACATATCGGCTAAGATCGCAGGCATGAGGAAACTGTTTTCTCAGTACTTGCAATCTTTTCACTATTAGAGAGAAATCCTTCCTGTACATTTAAGCTATAAATCTCTGTTTGTATTCATTGTGGAGGTAATCACTATGCAACAATATTACAGCGGAAGCCCTTGTATCCAACACACTATGATAACCACCTCTACGAAATCAGAGTCACACATATCAACTATCATGCTGGAAGATTGTCAGCAATGCATCTGTTATTGTAGCAGTACGGGTGATAGACAATAATCATAATCTATTTAGGATAGCGACCGTAAACATACGAAGGCATCTTTCTGGTGCGAACAAAATTATATCCTCGTAATCATCAACATTTTAATATAACACTTATAATTATTTTATGAGTATCCTCGCGACATACCATATATACAGGATGAATCTGAATAACACCGACAAACGTTGGCAGGTGATTCCTTGCGAAAAACTAAGTAGTTTGTGCCCAAACTTAATATTATGGACGAAATAAGCTGTTGAAGATCGATTTTTAAAACACTATATTTCCCTAAATTTCGTAAAGTAAGGTAAAATGGCTAAACTCAGAAAATTTATTTGTCTTATGGGTAATACCTTCTACCCTTATGAAAATAACAGGGATAGCCACTCTCTAGTTGCATACAATTTTTTTTGGTGTCAGGAAATTCAAACATTTGAAGAAGCTTTATTGAGAAACGTGACTTTTGTGTCAAAAATGGTCGTCCTGTTGTAACTGTCTAGGACCTCTCGTTTGCGTAGTATGGTATGTCGCGAGGTTACATACACAATAAATATATGTGTTGTATCATACTACTGATGGTTAAGAGGACGTAATGTTATCCACCCCAGAGATGCCTTCGCATATTTACGGTAACAATCCCAAATAGATTATGATTATTGCCTATCACCCGTGCTGCTACAATAGCAGGAGTATTGCTGACAAGCATTCAGCATGATACTTGATACGTGTGACGCTGATTTCGTCGAGGTCGTTATAATCGTGTGTTGGATACAAGGGTTTCCGCTGGTATATTGTTAGATAGTGATTACCTCCGCACTGAATACAAAAAAAAAATGAAAGATAGCTTAAACGTACAAGAAGAGTTTCTTTCTCTCTCCTAGTGAAAAGATTGCAAGTACTGAGAAAACGATTTCCTCAAGCCTGTGACCTTACACAATATGTAGGCAAGAATATGCATTTTCAGCATTGCTTACAAGAATACCCTGGTTGTTAACTTATTTATTTTGTGTTGAATTGCCGTTTTAGTATGGTAATTTGTAAGGTGGGAATATGTACCAAATATTATATTTTTGACGAGATGGACAAAGGAAAACTTTAATATTGATGGAATTTATTCAAAGCACGGGGTGAATTATTACTACGCATATACAAGTTTAGGTGGGGCATTGTTATGACTTGATGATATAATAAAATTACTTTGTTTTTGAATGACTATATGACGGAATAAATTTAGTTAGTGTCTATAAATTTGGGACATAATTTTTTTACGGTTGATTGGATCTCGGAAGTGATGGTATTTGTGTTATATTGTCGATCTGTACAAGCGAGAATATATACAATTTTTTGCAGATTGCAAGTATATAGATTGATCGGGCCTTCTAAATATGTGGCATGTATGTTATAGTATGATAATGACTCATGAAAGCTCTCTTACATATCTGAATGATTAGTTTTAGTAACTGGAAAAAATGGCTCCCCGAAGAATCATCCTCTATGAGGTGGACCAGGTAGTTATAAAGGATGGTATTAATTTAAAAAAGGTGGTAAATATATTTTGGTGAAATCCGACTTCAAGATTTCTGAAACAACATTTTCCATCTTCGGAGTATTTATGTGACTTCGCTCATTAATCACAATTTGCATGGTTTGTGGTAAGCCTTGATGGGTAATTATATTTCGTTTGTCTGTATGTAAGTCATGATGGAATGGAGCTGACACATGTGGTCCCTCTTATTTGTGCCAGAACAATACAGGTTTTTCCGGTTGATGGGGTGTATGATACTGCTTGCTGGTTGGAATATAATATAACTGCTTGTATGTTGTAGTATGGACTTGGGTTAAAGATAAACTATATAAAATAATTCTTCAGTTATTTAATGGAATATGCTTAGGTTAGGGTCGTTATTATAGGGAGCATGTCAACTGCTGATTATTGGTTTTAAGACTTGTTAGGGTAAGAAAAGTATAGCAAAGTTGGGACAAATAGATTTGTTACTTCATATTAAAGGTGTATTCATGTTGTATTGCAATTTAATGTGTGCTTGGAAAGGTAGGTTGATATGACCTTAGTTTATGTTATGTTAGCAAGCAAGTCGGGTTGCATGGTTTACTGAATGGCTTGCATTGAGGGGCTAGGTTATTTTGAGATAATAGTGAAATGTAAGTTTTATTTGTAAAACATAATGCTTGCTGTTGATTGGTTTATTCAAAGTGTGAAATGGAATGCTGACTGGAGAGATAAAGGTCTTGGGTATATTCGCTTTTTTGCATTACGCCTAGCATTGCCATTTACTACAGACTGATATGATGGCGACACAGTTTTACTTTTGATGTAACAGAAGCAGGTAAACATGCGGAGTCACGCTGCATACACAATATCTTCCATCCATCGGCTTGTATTTTCATAATAATTTGCAGTAAGGCATCGCATGGATGACTCTTGAAAGGTGACTGACTCCTCACTGGTGACCACTGACTGGTGACTTTTCACGGGTGACCGCTCAACGGTGAGTTGACAAAGGACACATGGGAGTAAATTGAGGTATAAGATAATTGTTTTTCTTTCTTTTATAAATTTTTTATCGGTTAAAAGTAATATAAACATGACGTTACTCTACCCATACATGTAACAGACTCAGGTTAAGAAACTGCGGGCGAATCTCCGTGCACTTAACTAAAACTGCTTGAATATACATAGCTGCGTGCTTGTTTCCGGTATATTTCTAGCCTCCGAACATTGAGTTCGTTAACGACGTATTTTAATTGTATCTTCTGTGGAAAACTATTTACAGCTGTCCTTACAGTGTGGAAACATAAAGCAAGTTTGAGTAAAATGAAAAAAAAAAAAATTTCAGGACGATACAATTGAGTTTGTGGCTTCTTTGTGATGTCTGCCATCGATAGTTTGTTCGGGGTTTGTAAAAATCATTAAAAGAAAATATATAAAAAATACCCCTAACTTTTAACTGCAACCTCTACATGGAAAGTTTATCTTCTCTACATTCTTTTTATTTTAATTTTGAACTAATTTACTGTTTTTTTGTGTCATTTTGTAGGTCAGGTACTGTTCCTAAAACAACAATTATGTGTTAGGGTATTATACTGTAGTAGCGCGTAGAACGTAAATGTAATAGAACTAACCATGTCATACATGGAATTGGCATATGCAGTTGACATTGTTGTTGCGATTAACCAAGTTTTTAAAATATTACATTATAATTTTTGTAATATTTTAAAGGTTTCATATACACCAGTTTGTAAAACTGTAGCATTCTTAACCATCAAATTTGTCAAAGCTGTAGCGTGATAAATTGTTGCTTGTGCTGTTTATCTTGGCGAGTTTCTTATAGGAAAGCATGATACAAAATAGTAATGCCATTCTTAATTATCTACAACTAGCACATCATTTGTGTTCACTAAAAATGACTGCAAGTATTTTCAGTCAATAATTTTTTCTTTCACTTATAAAAGGGGCTTGGTTACATTTTACTTGAGGAATTTGATGTGCCAAGCGTTTTTGTTTTAATCAAAAATAATGATACTTTTTTTAGTACAGTACTTCAAAACTTACTGCGCAATTCAATAACAAACAGAAAAACACGCTCTCTGTGCGTAATCATCAGAAACCACTACTTGAAAGATATAAATTTTGGTAGAAGCACAGTCCACTATTAGACATGCCAAGAAGACAAGGAAATATAACAGAGAATTAGATAAAAGTAGACTTAGTTTAATTGTTACTTTAAATACACTAACTTTACTTTCGACTTACTAAGTTTACTTTCAACTTGCTATGATGTACCTACACATTGAAACAAAGTACTACATACAACACAAAAGAACACCCCACATTGTTATGGCTACGTACTAAAAATAGGGTTGTTAAGGCAAAACACACACAAAGCCCATGGGCAAACAAAACAATTATACAAAACACACAGATACAAAAATGTACCTCGCCGGAGAAACTGTCCCAAGAGTTTCGCTTCACATTGCCCTAACAGCTTCAGCATCAAACCTTTTGCCCCGGCTCATGTTACTGTTGTAGTACGTTTAGCACTGACCCCACACTAGTTCAATTGCATTGTCGTGGCAATGACATAGAGGATACCGAAGAATCTCATGGCAGTGTTCATTTGCCAGTTCATCAATCACGTACCTGGAATGTTTTGGTTACATATGAGAGAGCATAGGGAAGTCAGGGAAAGGTTGCTGACGATAAAATTCAACTATTGGTGGTTCACTTTAAATTCAGCACTGCCCCACACTTAAAATATTATAAAAGGTAAATATCAAGAAATACATCTCATGCGAAAACTAACAAAAAACTACAGAAATTTAGTATTTACGATTAATTCCAGTGAATAAAAAGAGAAATCAGTAGTCGCGATAAGTAATTATGCCTACATTCTACCAAATCGCTAGTGGAGAGAGCTATGAAGACCAGAGAAATTTTGGGGCAAAAATAAACGTATAATAATAATAATGAATAGATGAAATGTAATATTTACTACTAAGTTTATGTACGTATAATAAGAAAATCATGCACGAGTATCGAAAAAGCCTACTTTATAAAAACTTCGTAGTAGGGAGGGCTGTGAAGACCAGGGAAATTGTGGGGTAAAATTACATAAATTAATAAGTTGTTAAATTGAATATTTACTGTTAATTATAATGGAATATAACCGAAATAAATAACCGACAGTAATAAATAGTACGCGTGCGTTATAAAATGCCAGTTGTAAAAGGAAGTGAAGATCTGGGAAATCGCGAATCCAAAATATTTATAATAAGCATGTGAGTACACAATAACAAAAGTAATTTTAACCAGTTATAACGCGAATTGAAAGTGTAGAAAATAAGTACTGTAGAAAAGCCACGCGATTTACCGATTGCACTAATTTACTAGTACATATGAATTTAAAATATTTTAAACTTAAATACATTTGGACAAAACATGTAGCATTTATAATGCACATTGTTTTCATGATGTACGTTTTCAATACCCATTCTACGACCTATTGAAACACATTCTAACGCCAATAGAAGTCGCACAGAGCCAAAAAAACAAATTAATATTAATACATGTTGTATACATGTTGGACAGATATTATATAACTAAAACGTAACAATTATCGTTCACAACATCTACGATACCAAACGCACATGTTGCACGCTCGTTTTACTAAAATAACAGGTAAAATATCCGAAACAAAACATTTTCACTTGCTCAACTCGATGGCAGTTACAAATCCTTCGCCACAATCAGTAAATGATGCATTCGTTCCGTTTTGTGAAGGTACCTTCGTTGACTTCTTTCCACACACGTTGCATGCATAACGTATTCGCTCCTGTGTCTCAATCAGCCAAATTCAACTAATAATAATCTACGGGAGTTCCAAATTACGAATTAACGCTAGCAGTGCTAGTACCACTTAAACAGACATCATGGCGAACACGTAAAACACGGGAGTCGGATTTACAATCTATACGAAAGACGGCAAAGTTCAAAGTAAGTAAACTTAATTTTTCTTTACGTACGACTATTTTCCATGACTGTAGAAACATTTTTTATTTATAAACTTTTCCTGTTAAACCAATAGTTTAGCCACTACACGATGAGGAGTGATTCTTAATGTTCACCAAAAAAAGTATTTATTGGGGTAATATAATAAATGTTTTGAGAGTTGTGGAATGTTTACACTAGTTTTTAGTGACACGGAAGTTTTCACATTCAAAAAGTACAGATAGAGTCATAACGGCTCATAGAAAATGGTAAGAAGTTCTCAGTTTATTCAGGACAGTCTATAAAGGGATGTTTTACTAAAAACAGTATCACTAAATGGCCATGAAAACATACCGAACTAGAGGAAGAATCGCCTTGGCAACACCCAGCAATTCTCCTTTCAGGACGTGGGTAACGAACGGGATGTTGTGCTTCCTCAACCAAGTTGCAATATCATCTCTCCTTAAGCTGGCGTTTGGAAACTTTTCAAACTGAAAGTAATCAAGTTTTTAAGAATTTCAAAAGAAACCACATGTACTGAGCTGAACAATGTAGGAAATGTTTAATAAATATACTAAACATTATTATTAAATGACAAAACTTTTTTATACAGGGTGTTTCTAAATTCGACCATCAAACTTTGGCAGCTAATACCTAATGAAAAATGAAGCGGAAAACATACAGGACACATAGTACCTAAACCGAATAGTACGGGAGCAATAAGCTCTTTAAAATTGAAATTAGAAAAAGTATTTCCTCGAAAAATCGGAAACCACATGCGATGAAAGGACAAAACCCTGATCAGTGTTTTATGTTATCGAGATCTGTAATCCCACCGTAAATGCTCGTTCTAGCATTCCGCCATTATGCAAATCACAGGGGTGACCACCCTTGTATGTCGTCAAACTTTTGCACTGTCTAGATATGGAAGTATTTGAGGACGAATACTTGGCGAGCATGATATGCATAACAAAAAAGGTCCTCTTGTTGCAAGTGTGTAGGAGACACCATTTTCGTTCAAAACGATCATCAAGATCGTGTGCTATGTGCGGCGGTACAGTGAATTATGGCATTCGTCCGCCACGTTGAAGTGACACGAAATATAACTACATATGACAAACAATTACGACAGAGTATTTTATCTTGTAATGTTTGATTTAACCGTAGTGAAGACTTGTTATCCTGAGGTATGATTTACTTGATTTTATAAACACGAGGAAATGTATCAGGATTTTACTACGTACGTGACAAACAAATAAAACCTCGTATAAACATGACGACGACCATTGTTTTTAAGAGGGGTTATCAAGAGCACCTTAGTGTTTAAGTGTAATTAAACAATGTTGAATGTCCTAATGAAACCTGTTGTGTTTAAAACCCGGCTGGTAGGCAACTAGAACAACACCCATGAAATGATGGTTGTGTATGTCAACAGGAAAAGGTTCCAGAGAGTGGTACATTAGGAGTACAAAACAACAATGTACGTATGACATGTGCATCTACTACGTATGTACAGTATCTGTCAGTTGTAACCTCCCTATGCTAGAAACTCGATGGTGCAATGAAATACAATAGTACAGTATGTAAACACAGAGATCAGTGAAGTTATTGTGACTAATTTGTTAACACATACTACATTGTGGTCGTTGGCCTGCAGTTTATTTCAACTACTTTAAGTTCACATAGCATAAATGACCGTGTAACTGTAATACATTAGTCTTACAGGAGGTGCTCAAACTGTCGGCCGCCAACCTCGGCACAGAGTGTACATCGACGATGCCACGATTGTCGAACACGGTAAAACACGCCGGGCGTGGTTCGTATCAATTCTGCAGCAGCCTGTATTTTGGCGACGAGATCCTCCTCAGATACTGTTGGAGTCTCGTATACCAAGCTCTTCATAGCCCCCCATAGGTAAAAGTCAATTGGTGTAAGATCTGGGGACCTTGCAGGTCATAACCTCGGCCAACGACGGCCTATCCATTTATTTGGAAATGTGTTGTTCAGGTACTCTCGTACACGAGCACCAAAGTTTCGTCCAGTTAAATGGCAGAGTCACAATTTTAAGTCACGTTAGAAATCAGTGAGACAGGTGACATGTAATACTTTGATTGTAACAACAATGTAGCATTTGCTGCGTATGCCAATGTGTCACTTTCTTTCAGTCGTTAATAGTGCAATAATAATACTTAAATGTGAAGAGTACGTATTTTTAAGAAATTACTTTTCATGGCACCAGATAAAGTTTTAAAATTACTATTTGAAATATTGTTTCCCTTTTTCTTCACATATTGATTACGTCCCGATAACACATTTGGAACCCTTATTATTATTATTATTTTTTTACTGAGCAGTGTTCCCCTTACTCCCTCCACGAACCCCTGTGCCCACCTCCTCTGAAGTACAGTGTTTGCTCATTGGCTGCCCCCCTTCGCTTCAAAAATCATAAGTAATAAATTTTAAAAAAATAAATAATAATCAATTAAGGCAGATATTACTTTTCTTTCTTGCAAGTGTACAAAAACTCGAAAAATAAAAATTTTTAAAGAGATTAAATATAGTTACAAATAAGTACATCGCATATCGATTTTTTAAAGTATCTAATTGATATTTCACCTTACAATACTAACATACTGTTATTTATTCCCTACAACTTTATTTTCTATGCTTATGGATTGAAATAGATACTTTGTTAATTATTAAATTTGGAGAAATGTGGAATCACGTTATTTGTGAAGTTGTATTTTGACCTTATAATGAAAATTTTCAGTTATTGCATTAAAAAAA
>PNEQ01095187.1:0-26227 GCA_003012365.1 Medauroidea extradentata
GATTTTATGGATTGTAAATAATACCATCTAACTCAAAAGTGTTGTTTAGTGTTACAGGACATTAAAATTGACATACATACAAGTAGGACACTATAAATGTACTTGGATCATCATAGAAAAAAAAATCCAGTTTCCTTGAGGCGATAGGACATACTTTGGCTACATAATGTTGAACAAGATTTTTTGGTCCGGGGGGGGGAAGGGGGCTTCAGCCCGGTAGCCACCCCCTTAAATCCGCCACTGCGCTGTAACATCACACACTGCGGAGAGAAGCAAAAGACTTTGACGGCGACTGGAAGCTCATAAAATTTACCAGAAAATATGTCAGTAACCTCATGTGTGTGAAGATTTTAGCACAGGATGTCTGCCAACGATGGTGCAAAAACAAGACTGTTAATGACATTTTACTTTAGTCGGTGAAATGAATGTTAAGAGTACATGTCAAACACGAACAAGTAACCATGGACCGTTATTATAAATACACACAAGTATTTTTGATTCTTAAAGTCGCCTCGCATTCGAAAGGAGGACCCAGGTTTGATCCCCGACTCCGGTCATCCTGATTTAGGTTTCCCTGGGTTTTCCGAAATCACTCCAGGATAAGTCTGGGATAGTTCCTTGAAAACAGGACCTAGCCGACTCCTATCCCATTTCACCCGCGTTATTCTACTAAGACCTTGTGCTGTTCGAGGGCACGTAAAACCAAATAAATAAATTCATAGACCAAATAAATAAATTACGATTTGTGTATTTTGTTAAGTATTAACATAAAACAATTAACTCTGAAAGTAAATTTTCTGGCTTATTTAAGCACAATGCATACATTTTTATCTCCATACAGTTTGGACTCGGATTTAAAACAAGGGTACACAATTATTATATTATTTCGTTTAGCTTATTATATGCACGCGACCATTTTTCACTCCCTCTTTATATTTCCCTCCATCGATCTCTCTCATGTAACTAACGCAGTGTAAGGCAACTGTTAACAAACAGTGATTAATTCAAAAAACGCCATCCACAAAGAAGAATAGTTTATTTGTAGCTTCATGAATTTAGTAGTTCTATTTGCTTCTCAATAGACCATCTCGACATCCATTTTTCAACGACGTCACCCGAAAGATGACCGACACAGCAACTATGATGCATTCCTCCCAGAAGTTCTGCGTTTTTTTTCTCTTCCTGAACTTTCTTCGGCTTAGTCGCTGATACTGTAGCAGCGGGGCTCATGGTCTCCCGCTATGAGTGTATGTCTGTACGACTGGGCGTTGATCATGCACGCCTTAGTGTTACAGGTCACATGACGGCAAAACTCACGTGTGCTTCGGTGCGGATGTACTTCAAGTGCACCTCGGCAGACGTGATGTCTACTTATTCCATCTACACTAGCTGTCCCGGCGTTCGTTGCAATATACATTACATTTTTGTGTACCCCTTTCTGCCCCTCTACATCGTTTTGGACAGCCCCGATTCCCGCCAATGATTCATTTCTGCAGAAAACTTCGTAGGCGCACGCACAAATTACCAAATTATCCTCTATTCTTTAACTAAAAATCCCCCCCCCCCTCCGTTTTGCCTACAACCCCCAATTTTTTTACAGAAACCTTCCCGGGCGCGTGCACAACTCACTTAAAGTTTTTTTTTCCCACAAAATATTTTTAGTACCACTTTTTGGTCCCTCCTCCCCCGCAAATTTTTGACAACAACCTTCGCAGGCGCACACATAACCACTTACCAAAGTTTCATTGCAATCGGATGAGTGGCCACAGATAGCATAGAAGACGAGCAAACATACATTAACAAACATTCGTGTTTGTGTAGTAGATTAAACTCCCCAAAGACGTCGTGGCTCCGTGTGTGAAGGGGGTCGCGATGGCCGGATGGTCAGACCATTCTCCTCCCTCCAAGGCGATCCGAGTTCGATTCCCGGCGGGGTCGGTTCCCGGATTTTCGCATGGAATTGTGCCTTACGATGCCGCTGGTCGGCGAGTTTTCTCGGGCATCACCCGTTTTCCCCGCCCTTTCATTCCGGCGCTGCTCCATACTCATCTTATGTCACCCCTCACCAGCGCTAAAGACCGCGATGTTGAGCGCTGACCAAAATCTCTCTCACTCCGTGTGTGAATTCTCGGTAAGCCGCTTACGGCTGAACCAGATAACATTCAGTTAGGCTTCTAAATCAATATGATAAACTACGCTTTTGATAAGTAAGTGCTGAATTCTAATTAAATATTTTATACAGAACTATTTAAAACATTCAGAAATTAAAATTGAGGTTTTGCTTCGATAATAATATTGGGTTTTCTGAAACGCGTAGTGGTTGCACATTCGATGGAGTGCTATTGACAACAATGGTCGGTAACACAATTGACTCTTTTCGGGAGGACGCAGGAATGGTTTCCTACAGGCCATCCCGATTTTGACTTCTCATTTTTTTTCGAAATTACTCTAGCCGAATGATGAAATAGTTTCTTTAGGCAGATCATCCCTTGAAGGTAAGACTAGTCAGTATAAATTCGTACCTTAAGGGCGCGGTCTACCGCAATTTTCATCATCATTATTTTATTTTTTATTTGCACCAGATATTTTTTTTCTTATTTTAGACATAAAATGTGACTAAATTTGGCTCTTATGAAATTTTTTTATCTCTCATAGTTTTTCGCGTAATGGCTTGTTAAAATCATATTTTGCATGTTTCCGTTTTAAAACCAACTAATATACAAAACTCAAAAAAATCACAGTGGATAAATACATTGCAGGCTACAATGACATGCTCATAAAATTAAGGAATAAAAATTATTTATATTAAAAAAAAATTGTTGAATTTTTAAAATTTTTATTTTCAGTTTCAACATTTTTTTAAAATTCTAATAATTTATATTCTTAAATTTTATGAGCATGTCATTGTAGCCTGCAATGTCTTCATGCTCTGTGATTTTTTTTAGTTTGGTATATCAGTTATTTTTAGTTAGTCGTTAAAACGGAAACATGCAAAATATGACTTTAACAAGCCATTACGCGAAAACTATGAGAGAGAAAAAAATTTCATAAGAGCCAAATTTATTCACATTTTATGTCTAAAATAAAAAAAAATATCTGGTACAAACCAAAAATAAAAAAAATGGAGATGAAAATTGCGGTAGACCGCGCCCTTAAAAGGCAGCTTCTACCGTACATTTCTGTAGGCATGGCCATCTCCTGGGTCGTCCCTGCTGATTCTTAGATCCAACGTTTTCGACGGTAACAATTTACAGAAATTATGGAAAATAGCGTATACCTATCTAATGATGGTTGCCGCATGTATCGTGGTGTCGCTTTTAATGCACGATGCATTGAAATAGCAGACAGTGTTTTTACTTCCTGCAGAGTCCGGTGCAGTGGTACTGTCGTGTTGTTTAAGGATACCATAGATTAATATCAGTTAATTTATCCTACTTCATGTTACTCATATTAACTGGTAAGATTTCAGGTAGGCCCTACACCAGGTAACAATATTGTTTCAATAATTCTGGAAGTCCGAACCAAAGAGTATTATAGAAACTTTCAAAGTGTTTAGGTGAAGAAAGTGAAGTGATTTTGATCAGCACGTAACATTTAAGTCTTCAGAGCTGTACAGGAATGAAGGGGCGGGGGAACAGGAGAATCGTGAGAAAACCCGCCGACGAGCAGTATCGTCCGGCACGATTCCCACATGTGAAAATCCTGGGACCGGCCTTGCCGGGAATCAATCCTGGATCACCTTGTGGGAAGGCGAGTGCTCTAGCCACTACGCCAACCAAGACCCTGTATTTAATTTAAACCCTGGGATATGTTCAACTGTATCGCACGATAATGCGGTAATCATATTGACCTTCAGTCGAACGGCAAAGATGTGTGGACGTTTCAAAATTGAACCCGATGGTATTAGAAGCGCCAGTGTGGAGGAATGTCGTGGGAAGCGAAGCCTTGCTAAAAGAAGCCATATGACTTACGAGATGTCCCGCCAATATTTACTGTTCCCCATATTCGCCACGATGCTGTGCCGTTATTAACTCAAGACTCTTCAAAGTTGAGCAGTCCCGTTTGTAACGGTCGACTCGCTAGTCCTTACCGCTCGAGATATATGGTAAGTGCCAAGCTCTTTCCTGACCGTGAAGGCACAAACATCATTGAGCATCACCTGTTAGACCTCGTGGTTCGACCGTTTTGTAGAGGAAATGACAAATTCGCGAATTAACCCTACAACGAATGTTTGGACTCCTTATCTATTGTATTTTCGCTAAAGTGGCACAGAAAAACGCTGATGTTTGAAGAATGGTTAAAGGTTTCTAGTAAAATATTTTAAAGAATTTTAAGAGGTTCTTGCTTACATAACGTTCTGTAAGGAAAATACAAAAGTAGGCAATTAAAATTTAAGTAGTCTTACAATACATAAATTTCCCCAAATTTATCACAGTTACATAGATTTACACTCGATTGTGTGGATTTTCGGATGTTAATTATACGTCTTTGGAAAAGCACTACGTATCACGACATTAATGGAGACCATGTGACGTGCTACATAACTAAACAGAAATAAAGATATTAAAACACCGCCAGGAAGTAGGGATAAGTTTATTAAAAGTTGTGTCAACGAGAAAGATTTTCCGGAAAATTTATTTCAGTAAATATCGCCTGAAATCAATGGACGACTTGAAATGAGGCGGAGCTTCAGTCTGGCGTGGGATACAATTCCTACCTACATGGATACCGCAACCGAACATAACCTTCATACAAGCTTCACGTGTCCAGGATGAGACGTAAGTAAAGAAAATTGTTTTATTTGTATGGAATTTGCCACTTTTTCAGGTAAACTTTGATCTTATCAATTTGTGTATCTTAATCATGAAATGAAACATATTTTTACACTTGCGTGTGAGTCAATGAGTGCAGAAAATGTTTGGTTTCTGCCATCACCAACTAATAAATCAGCATATTTGTAAACAAGTTTTGTTTCCCGGTGTGACGTCAGAGGGCGTGTACTTCAAGTTGTCCAATATGTGAGTGAGAAATTAATGTGTAACAGCTACATTCATCATTATGAACGCATGTCGCCAGTTTACTGATGATTAATGGCATTTGAATTTGATGTTAAAGAACTGTTCACCTTCAAGAAAGCCAGTTCAATGGTGTGCGCTGAAAATATTACAATAAAAGGACCGTTAAGTCCTCCCGTATCGAATGACACTCCGTTCATGGTAGGAGTAACTCTTCGAAGCGTTGTGATGAAAGACGTCAAGAGTCTCACCAAAAGGCACTGCCTTTATCCTACGAAGTTTTGGTGTACATATAAACAGTACATGATGAGTACCTTCAGGATGTTTATAGCTATTCAAGGCGAATTGTAATTTATGGTTTGTACTAGAGAATTGCGCCAGTGTTTTACTCGGCGAGAAGAGGGATCCATCAGTGGAAACCTTTGTAACTAATGCCTTATATTTCTATACCACTTAAGCGTAATGTATAGACACTCTACAACAGTTTGTAAATTTGCGACACGTGTTTATAGGAGCGCTAAGAAAGTAGTTATGGTAGAATAGTTTCCCAGACATCCACGGTAGCACTAATAATAATTTTTATAAAACAGTCAAATATATTCCGATGTTACTAGACCTGTCAAACTGTGTTATTGTGTCCCATTGCAAGAAACATTCAAAGACATTACTAGACCTGTATTGTAACAACTGTAAAAGTTTGCATATTTACAAGGCGAAAATGCGTTAAGTGTACCATACTTCGTTTAAGTTAATTACTTTATAAACATTTTAGGATTTTTTTTACAGTACAGAAAATATTTTGCAGCTAACGTGGTGTCAGTACATGGTTTCGTAGCTCGTTTTCACTACTATGAAGCATGGACTTTGTGCCAAGGGGAAACTTACATTAAATCATCTACGGTCACTACATTTTTACGAGAGATAACTGCCTAGGTAAAAGCACTGCGCATATTTGGAGTTGCGAGCTTTCACATCGCGAACAATATTGTAAAAACGTACGGAAGCAGCGGAGAATCGTTCCTTCATCATTCTGCGGAAAGCAACGAAAAACGACATCAAACTTTTCTCTGAAGCACATATATTTCAGCATATGTGTAAATCATTGGATTGCAAGTTGAGAGGCCATGGTACATTAATCGGTTACACACATAGTAATTGAAAACTGGTTGTTAGTCGAAACCACTAAGAATAAATATTTAAAAAAAAAAAACAACCCTAAAACATCAATATATGCATACTTCTGAAGGAGATATTTCCCACGCAACGTATTAACGAGGCACAATCTCTGGACCAGTACTTATATCAGTGACAGGATGTCCCAAAACATGAAGGCCCGAGAAGACTTTCAATTACTTCGGCTTTAAAATATCCGGAGGGCGCAAACTTACAAAGATAACTTACATGAAGTATATTTTTTAAACGTTTACTTCGGACTATAAGAGCATTTAGAAAGTTTTAGTAAAAAAAGTGCTTGAAACATAGAGTTTGTCTCAATGCAAAATGTTTCCCGGTAGTCATGATTGGAATCTCAGTGGTAGGCCTATATGTTTTCCATGGACAAAGAACTAAACAGAATTCAGCCATATATAAACGGGAAGGACAGAAGTAATAATTAATGTGGTACAGAGCGAACGGTAATTAAAATAAAAGAACTTTAGTTTGATAGTAACTGCTGAATTTTTAAGAAGACAGTTGAATTTCTCGGGTTTTCAACAGAAAATTTAACACTGAGGATTCAAAATTCAAAATAATATGGGAAATTATGTATTGAGATAGCACAACATATAGTCATTATACTTATAATTGAAGCAATACAAAAATATTATTCAGCAACTATCTATCTACCAGAAAGTGCAATATGGGCAAACAATTAATACAAGAAAAATCTACCAGCCTGGAAACATGAGTCGTAATTAATAAAAGTCTTAGTTGCAACAGGAAAAACATAAAATTGCAAATTAATCTGTACAAGTCTTTAAACGTAATCCTTTCCAATTATTTCTGGCTAACTAAAAAACAAATCAATCTTAATCACCGGGATCTTGATGTAGATGGTAATAAAGGTATTCTTATCATTTGTCAAATGAATTTATACAACTTTTGTTTAAACTTCACGTCTAACTTGATTATAAAGCCTACTGATTTTCTCGACTCACTGCATACTACGCATGGTATTGTAGTACGTTACCAATATTGCGATTTTCTTCGGAGCCAAAGCTGCTGGATCGCGAACTCAGCTTAGCTGAAGTCGGGAATCACCTTTACCCTCGTCCGGTCGAACCCAGCACCTGGACTAGTACGGCAACCGTCGAAATAACTGAGGACCCTCTCAGCGATGACATCTCTCTATTTGATATTACGGAAAAACTGCCAGGAAGACAGTAACTTCTACACGAGTGCGAAGACATCCCTCCTTCCTTCTCTAGGCCAAACTTGATGAAATTATGAAGTTAATATCCGTATCGGGTAGTTGCAATTTTATAGTTTAAATACACCTAAACCTTTATCGGCGATTTTCTCGACTATCTACGTTGGGATTCCATAACCGTAGCTTCTTCCTCCCAGGAATCATAGAATGTTCTTCCTTTGTCTGAGATATTTTTTCGCTGTTCTGTTTATCTTTTGTTTTCCAAAGCATTCTTAAACGTAATCTGATTACTGCTAGGAGCTTATGAAATAAAGCCATTTCCAAACTGGCAGTTAAACCAACATTATTAGGTCATGTGACATCATCCTATTTAAATATAGTAATCATAATCCCACTGCTTTGAATCCCTAATTAAATTGTTACTATTTTATCAACTGGTGCACACAATTTAACACGAAGCTTTCAAAAGGAACTGAAACAAAACACTCATTTGCAATATACGTCAATTGCTCGGTGTATAAGATCCAAAAATAATAAAATTTGTTACGACATTTATAGTGCCTGGCACATACAAAACTGTAACAGCGCTTGCGTAAAAACTTATTATGTTACATCACCTTCCAACATTAATTCGCGTTCATCCTCCTTTCTACACAGGTTCATGATTTCCACTCAAGCAATTTGTATTTAGCTTCGGCCAGAACTGACTCGTACCCTGCGCACTTCACTTTGCAATAGCAAGTTAATCAAGAATGGTAACAGTCCTCATCTCCTGCCTGACTTCACACCTGACCTCTGAGGAGTGGTTATTATGGTTTCTCTTGAGCATATGTTTGGCGCGGTATGTTCAATGCCCAACGACGTGAAACTGCAGCGGTTTGCAAGAGCTAGAGTTAATAAGCTTTCTACCGGCCGTGTACTGGCGAACTGGAGGGCGCCAGGAAATTGCAGTACAGCAAGGGGTTAATTGTTAATCATGTTTAATGTGAGGAGACGCATTGGTGTTCCTTCTCCCAGGAAGTATGCGCTGGTCACTCCTGCAGAGAAGAGCTTAGCAGACTCAGCCCTGACCGTGTGTGTCTTAAGTGACAGCTAATTGTTTCGGAATTATCACTATTAAGCAGCTTGCAGCAGGCAGAGAGGGTTTTCTTCTTACCGACAGTGGATCCTGGTCTAATTTTCCCCGTGGCCTTGTATCAGTTATGCTCTTCCTCTCTCTTTTTTTTCCTGTACTAAATCTATAACTAACTAAAAAAATTGAAATTGAGCAAATACCTCCCCTAGACGTGTCCCTATGTTCTTCAGAAACATGTTTCACAGGAACAAACAATCTCTACGTTTTGCTGTACAGAAATAATTTTTGTCGTGCCCAAATTTTTTATCCACCGTTTAACGTAAACGATTAAATTATTTCTCCCAAAGGTTGGAGTAATTTATAAATATAAATAGAGATGTATTTATTTATTGTTATACAGTGGCCCAAGCGTTTATTAAAGTTATATCAACTCAATGAAGACATTTCTCTGGGATAGGATAATTCGTTCGCCTCCAATCGGTGGTTATAAGAACAAAGCAGATATAACTGAACAACTAAACTGCACTGTTCTCCATATTTTAACAGAAGTAAGATGCTAAAACAATACTTTTATTTCACGGTGAATGCCCGCTGGTGCTTTAATAATTCATTTAAGATGCAGAACAATCTTGTAATAACTGCGCAGCCTTGAGATTTGAATTAAAAAATAAAAGAAATTTAAATTCTCATAACTTCTCTAATTATATTGGTTACAAAAAGGTTTTTTAACACTTTTCTCACACACGTACTTGATAAATTATTACAAAAAATTTAAACTATAATGAAAATATAAAAACTACCTACTGACCAATCGAACGCTCTTTGAGGTGGACTTGGGAATGTACGCACTCACACTATGCGGGGAAAAAATTTACGGAAATTTGTTAGCATTATTCATGTAAACGTCCCTATCGAAACGACAGCCTCACGCAGAGCAAACATTGTCGAGTGTTTTATTTGCACAGACCAAATAGGTTTGTTTTTCTTATTGCAAGTCACCCTGTTTCTCTGCGGCAAGGTGGGAGACAGACAGTTGGCAGTTTTGTTGGTGAGTGTCTGCCCACTCAGCCATAGATTAAACAAATTATTTTCAAGAGCCTTCGCACAATGAATTTTAAGATTACTAATTTTATACAGAGTCAGTTTTTCATGCGGGGTCCAGTTCATCAGCTTACTAATATCAAAATTACTTGTTTTTCAAATGTGATCACACTGATTACGATTACATCAAAACATCGTAGGCATATGGTACGAATAAAATTAAAATCAATTTTTTTTTTTTTTTTTTATATTTCAGTTTTCACGTATCACACTGCGGATCCCCGAAAAAATTTTCGAACTACAAACCTGTTTGAAAACAAAGAAGATGTGCCTGGAAATGAGGTTCGGATGACAACGTAACAAACACGATTACACATGACTAATTTTCGAAGTGAAAACTTCGCAATTGTATTATTTTACATTTTAAATGCCAATATTACTGTTTATTTTTCAAATTGTTATTTTACATAATCAAGCTGATGTAACACTCTTATATTATGTTCGTAGAATCCGGCCCAGACAAGTTAAATAATGTATTAATTTTAGCGTTCAGTCGATGCTTTTACCTGACGGAGTCCTGTACCTAGCCTGTTCCTTTGGGTCACGGTCCGGAGGAAGTGTTTGGAGAAGCCAGTCTCTCTCTCTCTTATTTCTCATCTTCTTCGTCTTATACCGTCTACACACGCCTTTGCCCATCGACCGCTAAAACCCGTTCGCTGAGCAAACGTTCCGTTGCTCAAATCCTGAACAACTTGCTGAAAAAAAAAAATTCACATGAAGCGTTCTTTCTGCTTCTTCGGAACTGACAAGATTTCAAGCATACCGTTCATGCATAGTGTGGGGAAATATGTTATTCAAGAAAAAAAAAAATAATTCCAAATTAATATTGGAAAACGACCAGAAGTAACGCTAATGACCAAGAAGTCAGGAAAGTTTATACATTGAAAAAATTCCAATATTTGCTTCTGAGGAAAAGAAAGAAAAAAAAAGTCCTTAGAAGCATTAGTTAAAATTAAATTACGCCACACTCCGAATAATCCTGCACCAGAAGGGATCAAAACACACTACTGCTATGTTTTCACATAGTGAATGTTAAATGTTGTCGTACAAAATTTTCCCACAAACATTTTCGATTTTCGTCTCCAACTTAGCCGAGCACTAGCGTTGCTTACTTATTATGTGGTTATTTGTGGACTACCTGTGGGGTAAGTTACCGTTTAGGTTGTTTCCGGTAAATTGTTCAACTTTTTGCAACTTGCTGCTCAATTTTCTACCCCCCACCTCAGGCAATTTACGGTTTTGACTGTTGTTTACATAAACACTCAATATGAATTATAAACAAACATTTTTCAATGTTAAAAACAGTTAACGCCTGAGAAACACACAGCACAATACGTACTACGTACGTATGTATGTATGTATATGTATATGTATATATATATATATATATATATATATATATATATATATATATATATCCCGCTTGTTCGTTCGCACGTGGTATCCAATTTAATGCCTATTCGAATCATGCAAAAGTTCAGTCACTAATTGCTCCAAATTATCTTAAATTCTTAAAATTGTTCATTTTTTTGTTCAATGTATTTACAAAAGCTAAATTTTTCGAAAATATATATGAAAATGAAAATTTTTGATAAAAACTTTACGGCACCTCAAATTACGTGTAAGGCAAAATATTACTACTGATAGTATTAAAAGTAACAAATTACGGCAACATTTTTGGTAATTTTAGAAAAAAATTATAATTTCTGAAAATTCTGAGTGGTTCAAAATTATGTTCAACGTCACTAAAGATCGTTTTATAAACACTTTGAAAAATTAAATTTTGACACCCTGTTCTGATCTTCTGCCCCGTTAACCCCCCCTCCCTTTTTCCGTGTTATTCATAGATTATTTGGTCACCAAATTTTCATCACATCGGATGAATAGTATAGGAACGCAGACGTTATATATATATGTAACATGTTCGCCATTCACGGTAAAGTGCACATTTAATTCGGCCCATCATCAGGCTTGTTTGATGGCACATCTTTTAAATAATTGTTACTTTGCTCTGAATCGCGAACACATTCGATATGATTTCGTGGGCCCCAGAACTCATAAGTGTATCCGCGGGGATTACGAGCGCAGCACTAGAGCAGCGCATACACACGGGCGTTGGAATCTACTTATCTTTCTGGCAGGCAGGCATTACGTAACTTCTCAGCGACAACACGACCACTAAACAATTGCATGAGAGACTCAGGAAGAGGAAGGGAACTGGCTGTGACAAGTAGCAAAGATCCGGCTCGTCATTCGCCTGGAGTAATTTCAAGAGCCGCTGTCGGCGAAGTGGCTAGCGCACACTCTTCCCATAATCAAGGTAATTCGGGTTCGATTACCGGCGGAGAAGGATCCCGAATTTTCGCACGTGGGAATCATTCTGAGCAACGGGTTTTCTCGGGGGCCTCCTTTTACCACGATTCTTAATCCTGTGTTTCTCCATTGTAGGACATTTAGAGTAAACAAGTGCCTACGGTCACCCAGTAGGTATTCTTGCCATCAGATATCCTCTTCATACGTTATTGTTATAAAAACCGCAAAAAAATATATAAACATGAAATAAGATGAACGGCCTGTAAACAGAACTCGCCTTCTCATAACTGCGTTTTTAAAGAGTTACGACTTCGCTCGTTTTTCAGACTATACGTATTTTTTAGACAAACAATTAAATTAGTTTTAATCTCATATCTTTACTTAAATCCGACAGTTGATGTTTGGTCTCATATGGCGTGTTTAATTTTCCATGTATAAATAATAATAATATTTTCATTGCAATTTCTTAAAAAAAAAAAAAAATCGTTAGCGTCTTCAGTACTGGTCGCCAATTTGTACTCACGTATTACCCGATGACTCAAAATAGGCGACGATATATACATAAGTTAAAAAAAATTATATACGACCTATAGCATCAACAGTATCGGACACATGTTACGGATTTACGAGTTTATGGCAAGAAAATTTACTTTACCAGAGCGCGATAGTAACGCAATTTTCGTACCAGTTAATTAATACAAATGTGTCATGTTCACTCATTGTGAAATTTTCTCGTCACTGGAAAAATGTGGATTTTTGCATATGGGATAACGAGGTTCACGTAATTTGATAAGACTACTGCTGAAACATAACACGCGTTAGACAAAAATCTGACGCAACACAGTAGGGTGAGTTGTGTGCATGTGCGTTTTGTCTCATTTGTGTCTTATCTTTCCATCTTATTAATACTCAAATCTGTAGGCACATATTCTTGATTACCGTTTCGGTATGGTTTTTTTAAAATTAATCTCATTCTTTCCTCTTTTGGTTTTAGTGTGTAGCCATCCACTGACGTCAACATTTATGTTCGTTTATGCTCTAATAAGAAGTGAAATATTTATAAAAGTAAGTCCGTAAACGAACTCCGTAATGCTGTAACTCTATGATGCTGTTGTGTTGCCACTATTTACTTTTTTCCCCTATTAAGATTGGACGTGACGTATTAACACTATGTCCAGGAATCACGTACGACCACTATCAACATTTTTCTCAACATTTAAGGGGGTAGAAATTTATTGGTACACTCGAGTCAGCAACTTCCAGGCAAAATTTCAGAGTTAGATTTCATAACCATTTTGGGAAAGTATGAAGTTCGAGTGACGATGTGGCTGTGTGTCGACATTGCTACAGAGCCAAATATTTACTAAACAAAAACTAAGACACTTTATTTTGTGTGCTAAAGAGTCTTACGCGTTTATACATTTTACAATGTACGGTTACAACTATTGTATATGACATTAGGACATATAGGGTACACCTACCTTACTTCGCGATACTAAGGTTTCGAATGCCCGTATCAGCGAAATGTTAAATGTACTAGGACTAATTACGGCAATAATCTGTATTATTATTTGAGTACGTATTGCTATATTCCTGCATGAAAAATTACTTTATCCTAAGCAAACGAAGTTTTTACTACCCAACTGTGTCATTGTTGAAATTTGATTTGTCACTGTACCTATAATGTACATTTTGATTTATGATCGGTTCATATATATATATATATATATATATATATATATATATATATATATATCCCTACACATATCCATATGAACCGTACGTACGTACGGCTGACGAACGCTTCTAAATTAACTGCGAACCATTACAAATTAGCAGTAAAAACCTAAGGCGAAATATTTTAGTTTGCAAGGTGCAAGAGGAGAAATTCTTATTTTCTTTGGCCTTCGGAACGTGACGGTGTCGCCGAGCCCTCGAGGCAACGACGGAGTGGCGGTTACTTAACGGTAGGTGTCGGGCGGGCTTGTGGGGGCCGGGCCTGATGTACGCGGAAGAGTGTCGCCTTGTCCGCCGAGTTTCCACACAGCCGTGTCAGTGTGTCATCACAGCCCAGCCCTGGTGACAGCGTTACCCTACCCCTCCATCTCCTTCCATTTGCCGTAGTCATGGCACCCACGCATACAGCCTGCCTCCTCAGGCTAAGGTTAAGGCCATTAAGGCGCCCGCCTGGTGGCTGTGTGTTAGTGTGAGGCACGGCTCCAAGGGCGATGTTGACCAGCTCATCTGGTGTGGTATCGCCTCTACCGCAAGACACTGAAACGGCGTGCAGTGGTATCGTAGAACACTCGCCTGACTGACACTTTCAGTGCTGACCCCATCTTTTTATTGGTGGAAAGTTTTAAGTAAAGTCCAATACACCTCTCTATTGTAGTTTCACAAGAATCCCTTCAGTAGTTGTTTAGATATAATAGATTGGAAAAGACGTTTTTAGTCATTTTGAGGTGCTCTGAAATGGTTTTTCTAATTAACGCGATGTTTTAAAACTACTATTCCGAGGTTGTTTGAAGTGGTTGTTCTTTTCGTAAATCCACACATTAGAAACACGTTTAGTAGTTTCTTAGATAAAAGCGTTCTGCTAGCACGCTGCAGCACTGGCTACAAGGCAGGCAGGTGCCTTAACCTACCCCAGAGTCCTGGCGAGAGTAAAGGTAGTGAAATTCTGGTTAAATTATATTACAGACGCTCCTTGTCGTTGTCATGGCAACCACGCTGACAAACAGCGTTCACCAGGCTAAGGTTAATTCTACTACAAGTTAGAAAGACCAATGGTAAAAGTTTGCCACAGGGAAAATTTCTGCCGCTTGAGCCTTGGAATCGATAATGGGTGCAAACTCACCAATCACAGAGCTTTCCTGAATTTTAAGTTAAATAAAGTTGATAATTTAAAACGCGAAATTGGGTTATAGTTACTTTACAATTAAGTTAAATGACTTCTGTGATTTCCAAGATTATTTAAATATAATTTTACTAGCGTTTTGTATTTTTATGGTCCCTTTGCGACAGTTGCAAAACTAGCAGCATAAATTTAGCCTGTGCCAAACTCTCCCATAAGAAAACACATTTACTTTCTAGCCTGTACTTGAATTAATTAACCTTAACCATGCTGAAGTTAATGATGCTGTCTACCCCAGAGTCCTGTTGAGAGTAAAGATAGTGAAATTCTGGTTAAATTATATTGCATACGCCCCTTGTCGTCATGGCAACCACGCTAACAAACAGCGTTCATCAGGCTAAGTTAAATGATGTCCTGTACCTCAGTGTCCTGGCGAGAGCAAGGGTAGTGATATTTTGTTAAGTTATAATACATGGGGCTCTTGTCACTTTTCAGGACGAAACACTCAATAAATGTCGTATGGGAAGGGTACACGAGAGCTCTGCATTTACATACCTCAAGGAATGACGTGGAATGAGGTCCTAAAATTCGAAGGTGCCAGAATGAGGGTGGTGGTGGTAGATAGAGATCCCCGAGAAGGTTTGCCCGGCACTGTTTCAACATGCAAAGACCCGGGGACCGGCTTCGTCGGGAATCGAGCTACGGTCGCCTTTGTTGGGGGCGAGTGCACCAACAGCAGCCTCGTAGGACATAAAAAATACGTCTTTTTTGAGAAGAGAATAACATATCTACAGTAGTAAAATAGCTGGAAAATGTTTATGAGTAGGTGTGTCATTTGTAAATAAACGGTCATTTGCTTACAGTTTCTGGGTATTGAAAAATCAGTCTGAAAGATCCTACAGTAATATGGACAACGCCGAAATGAGTAGAAATGACATTGATGGCCCACATATACGTTTGACAGGAACTAAACTCCCTTCAATTTAATCTGCGATTCCCAATCCTTGCACATATTAGGGATACCAGGTAGGAAGTCAGCTTTGTCAAGGCCATGAAAGGCAGTATTTTTCACTTTGGTGCAAAAATCTCAAAACTTTCTTAAAGGAATGCGTTGAAAGGATTCAAGAGTACGAGCACCAATACGGTACACAATGTAGGCGTTAAGCAAAATGAAGTACCGTTCGTTCACAAAAAAATTATTTTGCTTGGTTTCGGCTTATTTTCATAACAAAATTCATGCTACTTTAGAGTGCAAAAATATATAAATGTATAGGGATTAATTCTAACGAGAAAATTTAGGCAAAAATTATGGTATATTTTTAACAAAACCGTGTAGGGATTCTTCTATATGAACGTTATCTGGCTTTAAAGAAATTTTTAAAATAATTACTGAACTACGGGTTTGAAAGTTGAATGTTAGTAGTTTGGGTAGGGACAATTTACACCACTAGTTACTCTGGTTTCAGTTCACTTTAAATTTGAATAAGCGAATAGTAGTTCACTTCTACAAATGTCTTCTTCGTTTCCATAACCTTAAGGACGTTGAACCCATAAAAATTCAAATTTTATATTTGTGCCAAACACTGTTCAACTTTTACACATCAGATAACATGTCACTTCCCCGAATAAAAAAAAATTGGGGCCCATAGTTTTAGCATAATCACCTATCAAAGTCACAAAATGGTAGTTGCGGTGTAGCCAAAATAATAAAAAATAATTAACTTGCAAAATCAAGATAATTCATATCGATACTTAATGATGTGAACTACTTCAAGACACTTTTGTAAACACAAAGCGATAAATTTGTGTATTTTTCAAAAACTGATGAAAATGAGTACATTTTTGCATAATATTGACATTCGGCTACTACTGAAATATTGAAAACTAACTTTTGTCAAACATGTAATGAATTGCATTGATACACTGACTTTCAGTTCCCGTAATTTTGAATTCATTAGTTAATTACTTTTTTTTATTTTGGCTGCACCGTAACGGCCATTTCGTGACTTTGATGAGTGATTTTGCCAAAACTATTGGGCCTAATTTTTTTTATTTCGGGAAATTATGTGTTATCCGATGTGCAAAAGTTGAACGGTGTTTGGCACAAATATAAAAAAAATAATGTTACGGGTCCAACGTCAGCATTGTCGTCCTCGCGTGAGAGGTACCTATTCTTTCCAGTACTGACTTCCTTGCAGTTGTGTATGATCGTCCATTCGTGATGTCTCCCTCTTCTCATTTACACCTACATCCTTCTCTCTAGGAGATTAGTGCACCAATCTGAACGTCTAAGCATATGTCCTGATCTTTTCTTCTGTTTACTATTGTTATCACCAGCTGGTATTTTCATTTATATTTCCCAGCACTTGCCCAAGGTAATTTTAACATGCGGCATCAGCACATTATTTCAACAGCATGTACAGTAGTTTATTTTTGTCCTTGTTCAAGAGACTCCATCTTTCTGAACTATGTAATGCGACACTCCGTACAAAAGCTTATATTATTTTTGATTGTCACAGATGTTTAAGAAATTAACAATATTTTCTTGCAGAAATCTTCTTTGGCTTGTGCTATTTTTTAAATCCCTTTTTCCTTCTTTCCATCAAATGAAATTAAGTTCTCAAGGTAACGAAAAGTTTTACCTGGGGCAAACATGTATCTACCCTAAATCGGGTTAAGTGAATGTTCATTGATTCACTTTTTGTAGGACTGGACTCTGAATTGGATCGCTCATGATCAGATGGTTTCTCATTGATTAAATGTTTTGAAACTACTCCGTCCTAAGCAGCGAAAACCACTTGTAATCAAAACACATATGATCTAATTATAATTTTGAGCGTAAGGAGTGCAATTTATTCTAGCACTTATGGGTAGAACTTTGGGTGAAAATCTGAATACTGCCTCGAGGAACGACGTTCTCCCCAAAAGCGTTACCACAAATATGACCCCGAACCTTCTCAAGTACAACGAGCGGTGGGAATGGTTACTTTCTGAACTAATGACACATAGCTTCCTAACCTGTGCGTAGTATAATTAATCTTAACCAGCAGTACGATGCAGTGACCAACACTTTTTTTTATTCATCCCGGTAAGCAAACGTATCTTGACTAACGCAACGTCTGACTGCGGGTTTTTGTGCGACGAAGGCCGAGAGGCGCCGATGCGTTAAGGACGATCGAAGCGTTCACATTAGGTACATAACCGATTATACTCGCAAGACACTGAACTGAAGCGCATTTTATCCACAGTGATTCAATGCTAAAATATTCGTAAATTTGTCTCACTGATGTACTGGAAGTGTTAAGAAATAATATAAATTAAATTAATGGTAACGTTCATATATATACATTTTAAGGAAACTGTCATAACTATACTGATGTAACTATATTTGTACAGTAACGATTCTAAAATTTTCCTCGGTTTACAAGCTGAAGTGTGATACGTGTCAAATACCGTGTACGTGTATGTACTTCCAACACAGCTTAGGACATTTATGACACTGAACTTCTCGCGACTGTAAGACGCGACCCTAACGTTTTGTAACGTAATATCGAATAAAAGGAAATAATTTGTATCAGTCTGCGGTCGACTACTTTTATTATCCTGCAACGTAATTTATCCACTTAAAAATCATAAGGAAAACGCCCAGCTCCAGCTGCTTTCAACTTCACGAAAAAACATTAAAAGCACAGCTAACATATAATTCCAACATAAAAACACTTTTAATGGCACCGCCTATCTTGAGCGATATTGCGCTTTAGAAACTCAGGAGCGACGGAGCTATAAGGGCGACCTTGAAGCGGGAATAAAATGCTACATCAGTCACCACAACGAGCCAAGTGCTGATCTATCGTGCAAGATTCCCGCCGATCCATTTTTACTATTGGAGCCGTCTGAAAAGGCAGTTTTTAGCTATGTTGGAGGACTTCGACATAGTGTTTTTAAACGCGCTGTTTTAACAGTGACAATCCGTTCTTATCCGAGATATATTTCCTTTCCGTACATAGATACATTGGGTACATGTGGATTAGTTTTCAAAATTAAACGTATTTCTTTTCAAATTACAACGCATTCGAAGAGCGGCTATGCTCTATTGTCTGTACTGTTTTTGGGATATAGTTATTATTTTTTAAAATCTTAAACGATAGCACGTATCTAAAATATGCTTGGTAGCTTTGTTTAAAGTTGTTTTTGCTGCGATAGCTAATATTTTCAAAACAAGTAATTTTACGGTTTCGACAAAAAGTCAATTAACCTGATTTTCGTTTATTACATAATTAGCTAAAACTATAGTGCTTTCAAAAATCAACCAACGTGGAGAAGACTATTTTAAACAATACTGCCAAACATATTTTAATATATGTTTTTGTTTATGCGTAAAAAGTTAATACCGTTAAAAAAATCAAACTAGCATGGCCTTTTAGGTGTCCACCTGCCCAAGCCTCCGAGTGGTGTGCAGAACTCGGCAGGAAGAAGTTTGTTAGAAAACTTCTAGACGTGAGTGATGCCTGTTTAGGAATAGTGTTCAAAGAACGTTACATACGTGTATATCAATTTCATGCCCTCCAATTATCTTACGGTGGAAAATGGCGATAATCAGTCCTTCTGCTGACCTTAGTATATAATTAAAAATAATAATTTAAGTGTGTTCATGCACCTTTATCTACGTGAAAAGTTGTACGAGTGCCACTAAATGACTAATAGAGAAGAACGAAAGCAAGAAGACTGCATGTCAGTTCATAGACTTGCACTTAGAGGCTAGATTAGGGTGTGATGTACTTTCTCTGTCGTCCTTAATGTTGCCCAGTTATTGGCCCCGAAGGCGTCCATCTAGGCTGCCACCTTATATAATTCATCGACAGCAAAGTCAGTGATGGTGGTGGTGGTGGTAACGAGATGTTGATTAGCACTTAATTTCATTATATTAACACTGGTGTGGTGGTGATGAAGTGAAGCGAGTACAGATCAGTGGTTGAATGAGGTGTCGGGTGAAGCGGGAGTTCTCCTAGATAACCTGCTGGCCGATTTTAAATATTCCAAGGATTTGCATAGGAGAAATTATTTTATGCTTTTTGGTCCGTTTTAAAAACGTGGTATATTACTTCTATTTTATCTAATATTATTTGTAATTACAACATTACGTTTAATCAAAATTAAATGGACATCATTTCTCTTGGAAGTGAAGCGGCACCTTTACAAAACACCTGTAACGATCATCTACGCGTGGTAGTGTTAGAAAATAACTTAGTAGCATAAATGAACATCGATAACATATAACTATCTACTGGTAGGCAGAAACTTTGATAAATTTACGTTAAAATAATTGTACGCTTGCAAATTTTGTTGTAAATATTGATGTACGCAGTTTATACTATTTTATTTGTTTTTATACCGTTTAATGTGAAATAGGCGATAGCAGCATCAACTTGTTTTACGCAGTAATATCCCAGAAATGTTGGGTCATATATGTGACACGTATGCTGCAGTGTCACAAAAGGTATTTTCTTCGTTTGGCAAGCAATGAAACAAATGACGACACTTAGTAAATGAGTGTAATAAAGTGTTAACCAAAGTATCTAAAACAGGACTGCATACTCGAAGTATGCTTACACGATTAAAAGGTTTGGTTAAAACTTTATTTTCGGTTACCTTAAGGATAATTACTCAACGACAAATCCTCCATACGGTAGTGGAGTTAGAATAGATATACTAGTAACGAGAAATTCAAAACAACGTCAAATATACACTGTTAGCTGTCACTAGATTAGCACTCGTAAAACACGTTACTATTTAAACGACATAATATGACATAAAATAGTATAAGTTATTAAGTAATTAGTTAAAATAATACCGGAGTGCTATTAGAACCACATAGAAACGTATAATGATCGCGTTAATATTTTGAAACATTTGTAATTTTCTTACGTGTAAATAACAACCCACTGATATTTAGAATTTAAAATATCCATTAGGGTCGTATATAATATTTATTTTCTCTGCACGCACACATTCTCGTCAGAATATTTCGGGAGCATTAGACGTATTTTAAACAAAAGTATTTTGTATGTAGCATCATTACATGCCGGAAGAAAACTTAATACAAAGGAGCCAAATACATTGTGTTTTTAGTGTACTAAAATGCCATTGTAAACATTTAGTACCCGTATGCATATTTTATTTTGACGAGAGAGGTGGCCTTGGATATAAAAAAAATACTTCTCCCACACTTGGCAGCCCTTAGTAAAATTTTACTTGCCATAAATTCCAAGTTGTAAATGTCCTCATGAAACTTGATTAATATTTACTCGCAGTTCACGCACATAGAAAGTGAAAAATAATAATGTGTAGAAGCGTCACTAGTCCCTTAACGTGTACGTTACCACCCTCGTTTACGGTAACTGAAACTGCCGGTTGTAACACGGGTTAAGTAAGTGCTAAGTAACAGCGATTACCTCCACAGGAGAGTGATTATATTCCGAGTCACGCCAGTTGCACAGCGGGCCAAGATCTCTTAGACAGATAGCGAGTCCGAGAAGCGAGGGTACAGACCTCTGTTTACGGCAGTCTTATCGTAACAGCAAGTGTACACGCCGCACCAAATGAAAGAGAAAACTTGAAACAGCAACGAAAACAAAGGAATGCTGCAACACTTACTCAAGAAAGAAGATTAAGATCAAAAGCCTGGTAAAAAAAAGACCATTCAGCGCGATAGACATGGTTCGTAGAGCAAAGCGAATGCGGTGAAATAAAAAATATCTACAGTTACTACGGGTTAATTTAACACTTTGATATTGAGGTTGGAGAGAATAGCCCGCATTACGTCAGATACATTTTTTTGGTAATGCTATACTGGATGTTATTTTTTGCACGTTTCTTAGTTTCTGTGGAATACCTTTCAATTCTCTACCACAAATACATGATTAAAAAAATGCACGAGTTTCAGTTTTAAACATTTTGGCTAATGTTTGCATATGTGTGTCATTTGTCAGTTAATGTCTCTTAAAAATGTTTAAGTTTTGATTCAAAGTGTTTTTTTAGGGGAACAATTAATTATTTTGACTCTGATTAAATTTTTAGCCTCGAACCAGTAAGAGATTACTGACAGATTTTTCCGGGCATGAATCTATAGCTCTGCAGCTATCTGAAGTTACTTACGTCATTTATCTCGGGCCATTTAAATTTGCTGTAGCACGTTCTGCTTTAACCTTAGTAACGTAATCAGAAACGTGATCAGGAATCTCAAGCTGTCGAAGTTTCAACATGGCATTCAGACTGAGTGGTTAGTTTGAGCTGACGTTTTCATATGCAAACGATTCCCTCTTACCCATTAAGATAAAGCAGCACTACTATCTACTGCCTAGCGATATATCACAATCCACTTGTGTCTTAATCTCGAGGGCTTATTGAAAGATTAAAGTTAAGGAAGAGGGATACTACTCCAGAAAAATGATTTTGTATTCTTTTAATGTAAGAACTTGTATAAAAAACACATACAAACGTCTAAAACGTCCGCACAATTTGTGGTCGTCGAAGGAAGCCTCGCTACTTCGCCTGTGTTAATTATCTTCACTGTGTCGTCTACTTTGGCATAAATTTCGCACACGTGTCTTTTTATATTTGTCTCTTCTAGTTCTTGTTTTGTGCAGCCATCCTGAATAGACCGACTATATATTTTTCCGGAAACGTATATAAGATATATATTAGTTGAAAAAAATCCGATTTAACTATTTTGTTTTATCCGGCGATTTCTGGGACTCAGCAACATTCGTTCGTTATGGAGTAAACCTTCCATGGAAATAGTCTAGTTCACAATACAACCCTGTTTAAAGAACAATTCACAACTCCAAAATGCTATTTTATCGGCACTCTTACAAGGTGTTTGAATTGGTGGTGGTATTTAACTAGGAGGCTGCTTTTAACCTCATGTGGAACTCCTGAGGAGCGACTAGGCGAGGTGGTACTGCTGTGGTTCGGAATGGACGACTTGAAGTACACGCCCCCTGACGCCACACCGCAGGGGAAAAGTACTGTGGGAAACAAAGCTTGTTTACAAACATGCTGATTTGTTAGTTGGTAATTGCAGAAAGAAAAAATGTTGCGCATTCATAGATGCGCACGCAAGGGTAAAAAATATTAGTTTCAATTTCATGGTTAAGATACGCAAATACATAAGATTAATGTTTACCTGAAAAAAAAAACGGCAAATTCCAAACAAATAATCAATTTTCTTGACGTACATCTCACCCCGGACATTTCAAGCCAAACAGCTAAATGAAGGTTATGTTCGGCTGCGGTATCCATGGAGATAGGAATTGTATCCCACACCTGACTGAAGCTCCGCCTCTTTTCATGTCGTCCATTACCTTCCGCAGGATGGGTGTAGACTTTTCACGATAAAGTGAGCAATGCTTAAAGTTTTCTTTCAGTCATTTTCCAGCCTCTTTACTATTTTCAATATGAAAACATCCAAATCTAAAAAATTGTAAACGTTTCACCCCTCTCAAAACATTACATTTTTGGCACCGATTAAAAAGAGTTTTTGGTTATTATAAATACTGCTGAGTGCTCAGTATAAAAGGAACAACCTGTATAAGGGGACAACACAACACACAGTCCTGAACACGGAAAGGTTACATATAATTTTCCTCCTCTGCCGGAAATCCAGCCAGGGATCCACCGACCACGAGCTTTAACCAATAAGTCAAGCGGTTTGGTTTACGGCAGTGTACATTTTTACGACTAATGAATGATTAAATTTTGCAGAAATAACAAAATTGTTAAACAAAATAAAACATCAGGTACATGCTGTTTTCGCGAGTTAATTATTTAAAGCCTGAAAGGGAGCAGATATCGCGAAACCGTTACATAGAAATGTTGGAAACAGTTTGAACTATGCACCCTAAGTTTCTAAAATATACGTTTATGTAATTTTGGCTGGTTATTTACTTAAATACATTTTCTCAAAACCAATAATTAGTCAAAACTATAAAAACTTATGTTTTGAAAAAAAAAATCAGGTTACATAGTACAAACTATTTCCAACATACATGTAACGGTTTTGTGATATCTGCTATCTTTAAGGATTTAAAATAATAAAACTATAAAAGCAGAATAAATAGGAACCTGTGATCTTAAGGGTGTTCAAGTGCGATAAAATTATAATTTTATATTTGTATGAAATCGTGTTAGTTCTGTAGATGATAGTTGTGAGGAGCACAAAAAGTATTTGATAGAGCTTGTGACTACAGTATCACAAAATATTTTTCCGAGCAGATACATAGGCTACTTGATCTAAGATAAATGTCTGAACCATACACCCTATGAGTCAAATTTTGTTCTATTGATCAAAGTTTTATACATTATTTTAATTTTCCTGACACGTTGAGTCAATAAGATCTATCTGAAAACAAAATACTTCATTTATTGCACGCTTACATATTTCGTTAGCCAAACAAGAAATTATGAATATTTGCCTATTTGTGTTTCTTTATCAAAAAACAGTTGGCTACAAGCCCCACAATACTGACGATAATTTTCATATTAGGTCATGCCGAATACTGGACGTAGGTCTATGTCATAAACGCCGAATCGGCCTCTTTGCCGCATAAACATGACGTTTTGTCATGCACAGTCATGATAAAGGTTATGTTGCAACTAGCACTTGGTTTTGTGGCCTGATTTTGGTAATAACAGTTGTAGTTGTATTTACTATGTGCTTAATAAAAAAATTTTCTAAGCACTCCAGTTGAATTATACTACTCCGTTTTCATATTACTAAATTTCCGATTGGAGCATGGCCGAAGTTATCCGTTTCAGAGTACGGTTGTACTTTCTTTCGGCACCTACAGTTGGCTCAGTTAGATTGACTAACTCCAGTTCTGAAATGTCTGTTTAAAATGCAGCATAAGACCAGCAAAAAATACTTCAGACAGGTTTCGCCATGTAGGTACTGAGACATGGCAATGTTAGCTTGGAGCTTTTGTCATAGGGTTCAGTGTTTCATGCCTGCATAGGCTAGTTTATATACATGGACTATCCAGTGGACTAGTCACAGCCGTAAAACGGAAATTTCATCAATTGAAGTTCAACATCTGAACACTACTATTGCGGCACATTTCAGATAAGCTTATATGATCTGACATGTATTACACAACAATTTTATCTTCTGATAAGTTGGGTCCGCGACTTGCGTAGTGGATAGAGTACTCGACTCCCACCAAGGTGGGATCGGTCCCCGGATTTCTTCATTTGGGAATCGAGCCGAAAGGTGCCGCCGGTCGGCCGGTTTTCTCAGGGATTTCCAGTTTCCCCCGTTACTTCATTCCGGCGCCGCTACATACTCATGTCACGCCAACCCTCACCAGCGCTAAATACCTAGATGTTGAGCGCTGGTCAAAATATCTTCACTTAATTTCTGATGCGTATTAAATTTCTCTGTTCAATAACTAGACGATTCAAGTAAATGTAAGCGGGCTTTACGTCTAGTGGACAGCGAGGTCATTAGATATTGTGAGACACAACTTGACACAATAGCAGGAACAGGGAGAGCAATCGGCCATGGCGGTTTTAAAGGAACTATACCACCATTCACCTAGAGTAACTGAGCGAAGTTTTGGAAAACATAATTCAGGATAGCCGGAGCTGAAATTCAAGTCTAGATCCTCCTGAATAATTAGACAAAGTCACAGGTAAGTCTGCTAATAATGTGCAAGGACAGCTGAATACGTAACTTACACAAGAAAACTAGAGGTAAGCCTATTTAAATAAACGGTGATTTTATTTTCGTATGTGATCACGTATAAGGGTAGATCCCATCCCATGTATTATTGAGTGAGTAATGTTGCGTTGTGTGTCTTTGACACGTGACCTTAGTCAAATAAGGTGGGGATACAAAAATTGTACATGATGTAACCATTGCGTAAATAATGTACGGAGATAAATTGTTTCGCTTACTAGAGTTGGCGAATGTAAAAACGTGTATAGGATGCCACCGTAAATTCAGCATTTATGATTACAGTCCTGTTAAGAAAAATAATAATCTCAGAAGTAAAATTTGTAACTTGGTGCTATATTTTTATTCAATATTTAATTGCTTATTTTTAGTTACTCTCCTATATTTGCATTAAAATGTGGCAAAAAGGTACAGACCTGGATGCAAAAATTTTTTCCAGAGCTACAGAAGTGCTCATTTTGATCATAAATAGCGTTTACATGAGTATAACCATGCAGTTATTGTCCAACATTCAGGTCTTAACCTATGTAATTGAATTAGCACGTATGAAAAGTTCTGTCCATATGTACAGACCCACTGCAATTGCAATTGTGTTAAACTAATTCTTGTTTAACTACACTATATATTCGACATTTCATTGACATATATGGAATGTTTCTGTTAACATCTGCTAATATGGGAGTCCTTAGGCCATGTAGAGACATGAACTTTTCGCGAAAAGAATTTTGCCCCACTTTGTTCCAGTACCTTATGTACATGTCTGCAGTTC
>PNEQ01095187.1:26327-37372 GCA_003012365.1 Medauroidea extradentata
TGTGACGTTTCTCATTTGACTGTACCAATCACAATAAGGTTACTGTAACACCACACGTCTGTGATTTGCGTGTAAAACCCCACGACACACGAATGTCAAAACATCCAATCTCTGACCGTGAAGCAAGTCTGCAGACGTGCACACAAGTCACTGACACAAAGTGAGGAAAATTTCTTTTCGCGAAAAGTTCATGTCTCTAGCCATAGGACATGAATTAATGACGTTAGCTGTGTAATTGTTGCAAACCTTCAGACCAGCGGTTTAGTCTCGAGGTCGTAGTTATGACAGAGGCCGTCACATACTAATACATGTCTCTGTAGCCGACATGTGAGGAGACCGTCATTATCATTTTAACACTAGTGGAAATAATAGGTTTTTAACGGCGCAAGACTTGCGCCGACAAGGTTTCGGAATGAGAGCAAACAATTACTATACTTCTATGTTTGTGCGAGAGACCATGAAGCGAGAAGATAAAATTAATTTTCTTACCGGTGCAATTACTGACCAACGTGGTTTAACATTTCGTAAATAGAGGGTTATGAAATAAAGACTGATAATGGCGCGGGCAAGAAAGTTTAAAATTCCGCTCACATAAGGCTAATAAGCTCTATAAAAACTAGCGACCTGGAAATGTAAATTCGACAAGCCCTCTAAACGAATATGATACAGCTGCAAGACACGGATATGATTACATTTAGGTTTAAAAGAATTTGTTACCGAGGGGCATCGTAAAGATCGATGCAAACAATCGCTGACAGTACTTGTACATTGTTTAACTTAAAAAAAAAAAATTCATTCCTAAACATACCGAATTATACACGAATGAAAAAAGGTGAGATAAATATCAAAATGCATGCCAATGTCAGTGGGGTAATAAATTATGAATACATATTTATTTAATAAACTGTAATAAGATACTTAATTACAAACTTGATATTCATCTACTACTGGCGGTAAATGTCTGATACCATACACAGAAAATATCCTAAATTACAGAAATTCGCAGTTGTTTAAAGTCATTACTAATAAGCCTAAATAATAGTTTGTACTCTGTTTGATTTGGAAATATGCACTGCAGAAAAAATTTAATCTCAAGCGGATCACAACACTTCAAGTGAACTTGGTAGGTTTGGAAAAAATATTTTCAAAATACCAGTTACGATGGGCGGATTGATTCTGAGTATGCTATGCTGAACGATGACTGTACATGACCATTGGTAGGGACCTTGAAAGTTTGCGTCATTATTAGGGACAGGAAAATTTCGCGAATTCAATGACCTGTATGCCTACATGCCAGTTCACAACCCGTGTTTACATTCGTCACAGGATTAGTGTGATGTCATTTACGACAGCTTAGCAGGAGGTCAGTCACTCTACTTTAATATTTAAATTATTGGCCTGAATTATTCTTCGTGGTAGGAAGTTTGGATTCTAGTTTGCTGGCATAAAATAACGTGTCTTATGCACGTGTGTAAACATTAGACTTGTAGGAATATACATTATTTGACGAAAAGCGTTCAAGTAGCGATGCTCGAAGTCGCCCGTATCAAGTCTCCACAACAACACACATTCATATGGTGTTACCGGCAGGCACCACTAATGTCACGTCCTCATAGCGTATAGTCTGGTATAATATCGCTTAACTTGAAAAACGACCACACATCACCATCATAAAATACCCATTATACGAAAAAAAAATAATAATAATAAGAGAACTGTTTTTATCACAATTTTGTTAGCTAATGAACCAACATTTTGGTACTGTAATGTGTCAAGGATTTTGAGAATGCTTGCGATCCCAATAATCCACCAATGATCATAATAGCTTAGAGTTACTAAGTTATTTAAACTGACTACTGAGATCTTTTGACATATTTGTTCGTCTTAAATAACATCATAAATAAGTAACTTTTTTCTAGAAAACTAAAACATAATTCATGTAAATAAATATAAAAAAACGGCATTTTAGATGAAAGTAGCATAAATTTTCACCCCACTTAATCCAAAGAAATCAATAAATATACATTTTTCTAGACAGTAACAACAGTGTTGTACATTTATTTAATGTATTACTAGAGATGATGGCTTATCGCGGGAAAACTTGACTGTTTGCTGGGTTTCAATCCACTTTCAGCTTTCGCTTGTACGTGCAGCTGTTGCCCTATTTGACTGAGCCAATAAGAATCTCGCTATCGTAATATTGATGCCCGCTATAGACGTACATAAACCAATCATGCATGCTGCAAGAAACTACAGTGTTTTCAAGGATATGTTGGTACAAAACATATTCGTGGTATGCCATCATTAACTATTACCTAAGTAAATTGACGCAATTGATTCCTGGAGGTCACATCAAAAGAAGTCATTAATATGTCAATTGTAGGACCTTGCAATTTTAACACTTCGAAAAAATCCAGTAATAGGAAAATTTCTCGAAGTCTACACTTATCCTGTGCTTCTACTGCACATTAGTGTTTAAACGCTCTTCCGAGAATTGTTACGCGTATGTTTACGACAGGTAAATACTTTCACAAGCGCTACGAGAAATGTGAAACCAAGCCATTCTCGTATATTTCTGTGACCGTGGGTTCACTCAACGGAAACCAAGCATAAAAAACAGTATGTCACCATCAACCACTGGAGAAGAGAGGTCAGGTACCAGTGTGGTGTTGGTAATGACTGGGAAGGCCATAGTTTGTGTCTCATTTTGAAGAATTTGCCGACGAACGTATTCTCTGAAGAAAGAATACATATTGACGTGTATTGCCTTGGTGTCGTTGTGCTACCACAGTAAAACCACTTTCGTTTCTGCAACAAAAAATTTGTTTGAATATGAGCCACTGCAAAGTTTCTTTGCTGCAAATGAATGATTTGTTTAAAAAGTACAGTAATGATAACAACAATTGTGTTACTGTGAAGATAATTAACTTGAAATCTTTGTGGTGAAGGTAGTAGTGACACTTTCAACACAAGCTTTACGTTAGAAAAATTACAATCTTTGCTACAAAGAAACTTGAGATTATTTTCAACCAAAATTTTTTAAAGACATAATGTGACATAAAACAAGTTTTCCACATTTGCTTTGGTGTAAGGCAAGACCGTTTAACCGCAAACTAAACCCAATTTCGGGAAATTTACTTTACGCTGTATCATATCCGAACAAAATTTAGTTGTGGCAATGAAAGGGTTTTTACTGTGCGGTTCAGACATCTAGGAATACTAATATATTTAAGAAAATGCTCTGTGCATTCGGCAATGAATTTCGTCGTTTCAGTAAGACAGAAGCACAATGAAACTTATCATATTAGGGCGCAGTCTACCGCAATTTTCATCACCATTTTTTATTTTTATTTGTACCAGATATTTTTTTCTAGTTTTAGACACAAAATGTAACTTAATTTGACTCTTATTAAATTTTTTTATCTCTCATAGTCTTCGCGTAATGGCTTGTTAAAGTAATATTTTGCATGTTTCCGTTTTAACGACTACACTAAACCAACTGATATACCAAACTCAATAAAATCACAGTGGATAAAGACATTGCAGGCTACAATGACATGCTCATGAAATTAAAGAATAAAAATTATTTGAATTAAAAAAATGCTGAAACTGAAAATAAAAATTTAAAGAAAATTTACAAAAACTATACGAAAAAAAGATATGAAAATGGCTCTTTCGCGCAGTTTCGTTTCAAAATGTAGTACTAAGATTGACACAAAACCACCAAAGAGTCTTATAATAAACTATTGTTTAGAATTTCCACACGGTTACAGCTCAAAGTTTAAAAGTTCCAGCGGTGCAGCGGAAACACTACATATAAGGTGAGAAACAAAATTTTCAAAAGCAAACGTTTTTACAAATAAAAAATGAATACACGTATCTTCTATGTAAGGTTGATGAGTTACACACGAATATGTAGTAAAATTTAATATGATAGTTTATCTACCTTTCAAAAGTTAGGCGAAAATTAATATTTTCATTCAAAACCGTGAATGTCCACCGCACTGTAATATTGCATTCTAAGAAGGGCACAATATCTGCTATTAGATGGTGTAGTTTCATGAAATGTTACCTTTGGCATATGTACTAAACTTTACAGTCAGGCATGTCAGTATTATTCAATCAGAACTAGACTTGACCATTCCTTTTCTTTTCATTAATTACAAACGAAATATTAACATATCTCACAGTATTCATCCCAATTTGACAGCTATATTTAATTTTCGCTGTTATCGTAACATATAAGTTTATTTGATTTCTTGTATGTTTGTACGTTAAAAAATGGTACACCAGGTGAGTGCAATAGTATCGCACTCTTCGCCTCTTAAGCCCAGTACCGTAATCAAGGGTGACTTTGGACACGTTAGGTAACTTGGGACATTAATATTTTCCCCACAAAAGGTAGCAATGAGTAAAATAAACCTAACTGGGTTAAATTTCAAATCACGGATGTCGGCATGAAAATACATATATATTTACTCACAGTTAACACACGTAGAAAATTAAATTTGTTTGTATAAGTGTCCCAAGTCACTCCACGTGTCCAGAGTCACCCCCGATTACAGTACACACTGTCCGTAATTCAGTATAGAATTCCGTTCGTAATTAAGTAAAAGAAGCACTGCGACAGTTTGTACCGCAACTTCGCTCGTTCTCGACAGAATTTCGTATTTGATTTCACGGACAGAGCCCGTCATATTTTTATCGTAGCGTATGTTGACGCGCGTACGCAGTACACAGTTTCAGCCACCGCACATGTTAATTACGCAAGTAGGGTTGCCAATAAGCTATGAATAGAATTGCAATTCTCATTTCCTACTAAACACACGACCGTCGGGTTTTCAAAACCTAAACAATAGTTTCTCTTACTTGGAAATTTTTCTTATACACAAGTCTTGTACGTAAAATAGTTTTCGGGAATTTGACGGTTATACTTTATGGAATATAACAGCCAACATCGTGCATATGTTTTTCTCCTTCACGTACAAAAACGTATAAGTAAACAATGATAGTGTATAAACAGTAGAGACATTTCATTGCTGAATTCTGGTATAATATCTCAATGGAAGTGTATGCACATGATTGCATAAGGAATTGAATAGATGATTAAGAGGAGTCTCCTACTGACACATGGACAGCGTTGCAGCGTGTCACGTGTATTCTTTTTTACGCGAAACCGCTTAACTTATCCATATTGTATTTATCTACGAAAAGAACACACACTTGAAACTATGCTTTTATGTTTTAAAAATTTCAGCACTCTTGTTAGAAACATGATTTTCAGGCCTCTCACAATGGCTAAAAACGGGATTTTTGGATTGCTGTAACTCCGAAAATATTACCCGAATTCGTAAAGTGCAAAGCGAGAGTTATGCGTTGGTCTTTACTACATACTGTCCAAAAATAAAATGTTTTAGTCACCGCTTAAAGTCCCGTAGGAAAAAGGACTACAACGAAAACTTTGCACGCCAGTTTGGCGTGCAGCGAATATAGGCGATATGCTTCTTGTCAAGTGTGGGACACAGGCTCTTATCGCTACGCTGTTCCCACGTGTCAAAGGTGGAAATACTACACCGGCGAAGACTCCTACTAAGAGGATAGTGTGTACTGGGCTTTAGTCTGAGCTTCAAACACTCATTACGTGCGAATGTAGTCCGGATGTCTGGCTGGAGAGACACGCAGGGTCGGAGATTACATCGGCCACTCAGGTATCACGTATATGACGCAACCCGCCACACGTATCGTAACCAGCCCCCGCGACACGCACCAGAAGGTTTCGTGCATTCCACTGCCGACACAAGTTTGCACTTTACTGCTACCCCTTTCCCCTCTACCTCCACCTTTCACTGTCATCCCCTCCTGTCTTCAGCACGCCTACATTGCTTCACTGGTACCGAGCTACCCAGGACGACGTTTCTGGAGCCAACCAGCGGCAATTACTTTCTTGTCTAATGGGCAGAGATGATGGTATATCACGAAAATGTTTTATGCCCACATACCCTTGAAATCGCTGTAGTTAATTGCAACACATATTATTGTGTGATGTACGTCTGACACAACGTAGCTGTCTAAATACTAGTAACAGGCGTCAAATATTACAATAGAAGGATTCTTATTGACTAAGTCAAATAGGGCAACAGCTCTACCTACAAGCTACAGCCAGTAATCTTCTGGCAAGTTGAACGAACGTTGAAACCCAGCAAACAGTCATGTTTTCCCGCGATAAACCATAATCTCTACTGATGGGCCGTCAAATCCCGCCAACTCAGCGTGTACCTCGTCTCAGCCTGGTGGGTACTCTGGCATGTTAATACGAATCATGGGATGGGTTTTAAGAGTGTATCGTGGCAGAGCCTCACACCTAACGCTGGAATCACTATAGCACTAGGGACGCCACGCGAAGAGCGCGATGCGAAACTTAAAATTATAAAATATAAATACCTTCTTTTTGGAATTCGCGTCACGTCCGTCATTTTTTTCGGGCTGACATCACAGAAGTCTCAACGTTGATTGGCTAACAAGGTTTGTTACTCGCGTCGCACCCCTCGCACTATAGTGATTTCAGCATAAGTTTCTTTTCTTCGAGGGAAGAGGCGGCGTGTATCACTTCCTAACTAGGGGTTGAATAGAGCCCACTGCCTCAATTGCAGCCGTGACCACACCCCGAACACAGCAAAAGTCAGAATACGGGCCCAGAAATAAACAGCACACTTAACGGGCATATAGCCGATGTTGAAGGAGGTCGTGGTGATGAAGGAGGGGGAGAGAGATGAAACTAGAAGGGCCTACGACACAAGAGTCTATTCGAAAAATGCAACTATGATTCAACAGTTCTTCGCAAGAGTTACAGTGCCATGTATTAATTTTTATTGTAGTTTCCTAACTTTACAAAACCTATCTTTCAATCAGAGCATAGCATTTTTCTATTTCTAAAACGAATATTACCTATTTTTAACAAAATTTTAACTAATCAAAACTAATTTTATCTAACCTAAATTAATTGTTACAGGGAATGGAGGATATGCGCAGGGGTCTATTAAGCGGCGGGGGACTTTTTGAAACATAGTTGCATTTCTCCCGCAAGGTTATTTTTTACAACTGCCTAACTAAAAATAACATACGTACTATACGTCAAAATCAGTATAATCGCTCTTCTCTTCCACATCACTTAAATCTTCATCTCTTTCCTTCCCACTCTGCATTGTACAAAGCTTTGTAAATCATACAAAAGTGCGACACTGTCTACATCGCAATTTTAGCCATGATTGACTGTCTGCACTTGACGAATTCGTTACAAATCTTATTGTTGTGGGCTTGGTGGGAATGTTGGTAAAGGTGTCGTATAGCATTTCCTTTTCCCCTGCCGAGGCGGCCGAGTGGTCTGACCACTCGCCTCCCACAAAGACGGTCCAGGTTCGAGCCCCGGCGGAGCTGGCACTAGATTGCCGCATGTGGGAATTGCGCCGGTCAAATTCGTTCGGGATTCTCATTTCTTATTCTGGCGCTTCTCCGTTGTAGGGCATTGTAGGACAAGCAGACGCCTACGGGCCCCCAGTCGGAAACCTGCTGTCGGGTACGCTCTCCGCACGCAATTTGTTTTCTTTTTTCTTTTGCTCCTCATCTAAAATGAGTAAGAACCTGACAAGGAAGTGAAACTCTTCTCCCGTACTCTGTGCCCGCGTCGAGCAAGAATTCTTATTTTCGATAGTTGATGCGCCAGATCTGCATACGCTTGATTCCGTGGGAACGTACGGCAGTGATATTCTATCTCACAGATGAATCTCGCACAAACACACACATGAAACTACACAGTATACAACAATACATTTTTCATGAAAAGTTGTTTACATGGCATTCTAAATAAATCAGAACTAGAACTACTACGTTTGACAGACTACAGTACTCCCGGAGAACACAGCTAGACCACTGTTTACGGATGCACTTAGTTATTGTAATAAAAAAAAATCTTGTAATTTTTAGTTACTCTGAATAGCAGAAGGTCTGGTCAGGAAAGCGATCGGCCATGACATAAGGACCCTGCCAAGCATTCACATAAAATACAGGACAGCACTCGAAGGCCTGTTTTGACCCATCTATCTAAATTGTAAAATGAATGTTTACCTGCTTGTTCGTATTCTGTGCGTTCCTACACCATTCTTCTGACTTCGGTGAGTTGTGTGTGAACCCGCAAAGTTTTATGCAAAAAAAAATATGCAACACGGGATAGAGGAGCAGAACGAGGTTCTTAAAAAATTGTTTAGCATTGCAACGCCTGCAGGGACAGCTAGTATTTTATACACATTCTGAAAAGAGAGCTATGAAAAGTTTTTAAGGGGTACGGAAAAGTAAGATGTGAACGAACAACTGGAATATTTTATCGTCGGTAAAATATAAACTACGCATCACAATTCGATGGGATTTTTCGCCGAGTAGGTATTCTATTAGCGGACGTATAATTATATAGCACTGGGCGGCAGTATGCTTTGCTTTCGAGTGAAAAAAATTAAAAACGGTATTTAAACAAATAAGGGATTGAAACCACAAAATCAATGCAAATGGAAAACAGAAATTTTTTAAATTTTTAGTATGATAATATCCAGGACTCTATAACAAGCAAAGTTCAAAAAATATTTGCGCTTTGGTTTTTAAATAATTGTAACGACCGTAAATCACTCGCGCAGAGGTTTTCGGAGAGTAAAATTATTTTACAATCAAAATGTGAATATTTATGAAATGTGAGTGACTTGAGTACCACATATGCTGTACTGCTCTCGTGTTTCTCTTAACAAGGTGTATATCTGACCATTTCATCACGCTTTTAAACATTATCAGCCACGTGGCAGTACAGCGGCCCCACACATAAACATGCAAACAGTGTTCTTACGCTGTCAATTCCACGGAAATAAAAAAAAATCACTTTATGACGATGGTTGTTCAATTCATAGTGGCCTTGTGCGTCGTGACGTAGACAAACAAAGTATCTGCTACAGTCGCGTGTGTCTCTTGATTCATGGACGTCAAAGTGTGGGAATTTGTAAGCTTCAGTTTGATGTTGGCTTTTTACTGTTTTCCCACAATTAGAATTTCTCTTTACTTATCCGTTACAAAGCGTTTCCACGAGAATGGATTTTCTTATAATGGGAACTTCAGACTTGTAAACAACAATTTTATTCCGTTTGCTCGTCACGGTCTTCATTCCCTTGTACTGAAAGGCATATATGAATCTAAATGTTATTTTCGGAACGGTTTTGTTCTCTGTTTGCGGTTAAATTCAATTACGGTTTTGCTGTAAAAATTATTATGTAATATTTGTTACCATTGCTTACAGAAAATTCCGTAAAATTATAAAATTTGTAAAATTTAAACCACTACAACACAAAAGACGATATTTATGTTCCAAAATATCGACAATCTTACGCACAACGGATTGCGTAAAAATCCTACGTTGACCAGAATGTTGCTGTAAAAACGTACTAACTAGTTATCAGCAACAATAGCTACGATGGAGCTAAAATAAAGGTATGGAATTTGTAAAATTATAGTATTTGTCACAAACTGATAACCATTTATTTGAACAAAACACTTAAAATTTTCTCTTTTGCGTTTGCCCTTGTCAGGTAAACCACGTGCTGACGAAAAGTGCCAAGGAGAAGAAAAAAAAACACGTCATTGTACTAAATTATCAGGGCGCAAAAATAAAAATAAAATAAAAATTATCGCGTTTTTAAATAAAACACCATCTATTACGGCATTTTCAAAACTAACGTTTCGAAGTCGAATGCTATGAAGCCTTCCTGCTTCTAGATCTTAATTAAATTTTTAGGCAAAGAAGTTTGACGAAGATCAAGTGAATGGCGACCGTAGCACAACCACGGGACCTTAAACGATGACACTGCAGCTTTGTTCCATTCGTCCTTCCTTTTTTTTATATTTCGTCTTCTTCGTGTTCCACTCACCGGAAATAATATGTCTGTCAATGAGCATTGCGTTCTTGAGCTCAAGTTGTCCCGAGGTCACTTTGGTCATGCTCTTGATGATATTGCTCTCGAAAGGGAGTTGAGAGGACAAGTGTTCTACTAGTTGGTTTTTGCATGTATATGACTAGCCTTCTTAATATTTAATTAATTGTATATATCAAGAGACACTTGAAAATCGTGGGAAAAGTCGACTCTTTGCTAGACTCTAGCGTGCTATGTGTAACACTGAGAGTATTGTGTCTATACGGCCTACCGTTAATTTGAACCTGTTTCCATCTTCAGCAGATCCAGTTAGAACTGTACTCAGAACACATGAGATTTGTTTCAAAACGGTTCACACGTGTTATATGTTGTATCATCCAGTAATAGGAGAATAAGTATACTATTACAGTTTATTGGAGACAATGATAACTTCAACTAGTTTCATGATTTTACAGTGTATCTAGCTATGAGTAGTAAGGTTTAGCCGATTCTGGGACAGGATTCGGAGTGTGGATTTCAGCCGAGTGTGGATTTGTCCGCCATGTTGTGACGTCATGGCCACGGCCGCCATGTTGGATGACCTTGACCTTTAACCTTGACCTTGACTTGACCTTTAACCTTGACCTTGACTTGACCTTTAACCTTGACCTTGAGTGTCAAATTACCAAAATTTTCAAAAATTTCAAAAAAATTAAAAATTTTCAAAAATTAAAAATTTTTAAAAAAATTTCAAAATTCCGAAAAAATTCCGAAAAATTCCGAAAAAATATTACCTCCATCTTGTTTCCCGACGCCATCTTGTTTCCGGCCGCCATCTTTGTGTTTCTTCCAAAAATTTTCGATTTCGCATTCCATTATAACCCCACATGTATTTAATAAATAAAATTTGTAATAAAAAACTTTTTAGTAAAAAAACTATTTAATAAAAAAATTATTTAATTAAATCAACTACCCAGACGAGCTCCATCGACACACTGACGCCCCCACCACTTTTTACATGTATATATTAACTTATCTCTTCCCCTCTCCCCTATCCCGTCCTTTATTTTAATTGGCTGTTAGTCACGTGATGAATTCCCCCCCCTA
>PNEQ01095188.1:0-16264 GCA_003012365.1 Medauroidea extradentata
CGAAGATATTGACATTCCATCTGTGTACCTCTAACGTTTATCTATTATTACATATTCTTAAGAATACCATACTGTAATGTTTCTCTAGTAAATATATTTTCTGTTCTTACCTAAGTGTTATAGTTAATCGTGCCTCTGCAGTAATTGCATTCCTGAATGTGGTATTATTTTTAGTGATGGATGGCCTCAGGACTTCAAGTAGTTCATCAAATGTTTTTTGTGTCATTCGGTAATACTCAAAAAACTTGTCGTCATACCTGCGAATATTTTCATAGAATATCTCAAACCTTTTATGTCCGTGTTGAAAATGAAAAGGGTGAACCCAATGCCTGCGATGCACAGGCTCTCGCAATAATCCATCCGCTTCAAGTGCACACACAATTTTCAATTTAGATAACATGACTTCAATGCACACATATACACGTTGCCAGAGCCACTGCTCGAGGAAAACTGAAGTTCTTGTCCCGTTGGCGGGAATAGTGTGACACTACGAGGCCATCCGGTGAAACCGCATCCCTTTCTGCCGCTGCGGCGGAACCGCATAGTGTAACGCCAGCCTTACTCCTACACGTATCAGTGCCACGCAGTCAGCCACCGGACGTGCGCGTAGCAACGGTATTGTATTGTTCGACTTGTTGCCTGTCCATGTTGTATTTTGCTTTGTGAGTGCTGTACTGTAAGAAACGCACTGCTAAAAATAGATAACACCCCTCCTGACGCCAGCCAATAACCATTCACTCCCCCCACCCCCTGCCAACAAACCAGATTGTGCTTGTGTGCGTGAGGCCGCTCGCATCAACTACCGGCACCGGCTGTGATAAGTCACGTGACAACTAGGTGTAGTAGCCTGTCTGGCTGCAAAGCAGTGCCAGATGTTTGCCTTTGTTTCCCATCTTCTCCTACCCATCATCTTTGTTTCCGTTTCTGATGAGTGCCCAGGAGGTTGGGGATAAAGACGACACGATTCTTTTTTTTTATTACAGCACGGCAAAAAAAAAAAAGGACCAGCTTAGCACTCAGTCTGTAAACAAAACAAAAAAAGAAAGAAAACAATCCTGCGTTATCTCATCTTTTTTCTCTTGCTTCACATCAGGCTGCGCACTTAAGCTCGTCTTGACAACTTCCACTGTTATTGATCACTCGACACGTGAGGCAAATGGCTGCAGCGTAAAAACAGCCTACAATAGTCACGTATACTACATCTGGGCTGATAAGATTTTTAATTATGCTCGTTCAACAGGGCAGCGATTAGAGTGACTGCGATCCCCGTGTGGAGAGCCACTCTGCTTCTATTGACAGTGCAGAGCATTAAACTGGTGCGTTGTGCATAGTTTTACGATTTTTCCTATAGGCCTAAGACTTAAAACGACGAGTAATTCAGTCATTATTTTAGTGACAGCACCTGGAAAAGTCAGTTTTTAGCCCTTCTGAGTGGCTCCAAATTCGCGTTTCTAATAGGCGTACTGGTTTTTTAAAAATTACTTTTTTCTTTTATAAGCATTTTTATTCGTATTGCTTAAAATTGTATAATTGCGACAATCTGTACCAGTTCATGCGTAATTACAAAAAATAATACTCAATGGCTTTACTGAAATGTTTTAAATTGTTGAGGTATGAGTCGTTCTGTTGTCGGTGAGCTTTACACCAGGCAAGCAGGATGAATCACGCGCACATCACAAGTTGAGGGAGACAAGCCGTGAATCAGTCAGCTGCTCTCCTCTGCCCTCCCCTCTCCCATCCTACACAACCAGACCTACCGCGCCTCGTGGCCGCAGGCATCACGACGCACTGGGAATTATGGAGTGCCATTTTATTTGGAAGACACCTTTTCGTTATACTAAAATATAATTTCAAGAAAATTTGTTTATTTTAAGTCTGTAATTGCTCTATATTAACTTTAAGGAAAAAAATCACTCTAAAAAAATTTTTTTTTAATGTGAGGGGTGTCAAAATTAATTACCTCGGGACTAACAACATCGGCGATCTCGGTCTCGTTAGATCGAGGGTTTACTGTTTTGCAAAGTGACAATAGATTTTTTTTTTTTTTTTTTCGGTTTCCACAAGTTTCTTAATTCTTTGCTGACTAAATATATTTGAGTACACAACACAAATTCACACAAACGAATCTTGCAGTTTACAAAATGCAGCGTTTGTACATACGCTTCGCTGTGAATAATTTCTTATTCGAGTTGACTCTCTGCATTTTGAAAACACTGCATTGGTGTTAACGTGAACTCGTTAATAAAGAGGCCTCTCGTGTTGTGTGCCACATGCAAGTCTCATGTGAAAATATGCATTAAAAAACTGGCTGTTATTATTTGGTTTGATGTGATCATGCGATGCAGCGACCACCGACCCACAGTGCTGCAAGAAGCTGCGGCGGGCGAGTGATTAATTGTGAGACGACGTGGCTGCTAAGTTGCACTGCCAGGATTTCAGCTCGTTTTGTTGGAATCAACATACTTTTTGGGTATCCTCGAAAAGAGCACATGCAAAATAACTATAATTTAATTAGTATAACAAGTTTTTTCTTGTTAAATAGGTATCAACTCAATTTTAATAAAGTTTTGGCCGATTTTTTGTTTTCTGCATCAAAATTGGCCCAATTTGGCAATTGCGAGAACCCTGCTACAGCGAGGACCGAGCCTTAACACCTTGTTAAATTGGGACTCTACTGTATTTACTTAAAAGTACTTCATTGAGGCCTTTACTGCAATATAGAATGTATGAAATATTCAAGTATTATGTCTTGCATATGAATTGACCACAAGAAAATTACATTCCAGATTATTAGAGTGGTATTTGCTAAATAGCACACACAACATAAGTACAGTGAAACCTCGATAACTCGGACTAAAAGGGGGGAGAAGCTGTCCGAGTTACGATTTGTCCGTGTTATCGAGGGGTGTCCGGGGAGGTGGGGTAATCATTCATTAATCACAAGAAACGCGAAGAAATTAGTACGCTATCATTTCTACAAGCAAAAGAGGCTACAATAAATACTGTTTTGTACGTAACTATCGTATTAAGTTACGGGAGGGCCGCCATGCAGTGGGAAAGTTAACGTAACGTGGAGGACTATAAAAGAATGTCAAACAATGTGGCCAGTCAGATCTTTATTTATTTTTTTATGCTGCTACTTCTGGCTGATCCTTTTTTTTTTATCTCTGTGCTAGATGCTGGCACCAGGCCCCCTTCTACCACATAAAAGTTTTCGTCTGGCTGGCGACAGACAATGTGCCTGCACATGTGAGAGAGATAAGAAATGATCATTGGAGATAAGCTAGGGAGGTTGCGAGCGGAAGTAGTCAAGGTCAACCGGTACAGTCTAATGCAATACAAACGCCGCACGTGACCACACGCATCTCACACAAGATGTTTACATTGAAAAATATCTTACGTCCGTATGTCACAGCGTAGGGGCAGCAGCCAACTCAAACTTTAGGCCCAAAAAATGGGGTGCGGCCATTATAAGGGGTTTTAGAAAAATTACTATTAAAAATTTTTTTGGTGTAGAATATAACAAATGTACATTTTTTTTCTATATTTACTCGTTCATAACGTGACCATTTCTTCTAAAATAAAGAAAAAGATTTTGTCGGTTTATAGTAAACATGGAAAAATTAAGACTACAAAATCTTGTTAATCCATTCATGTGCGTCTCTCAATGAAAATCGTTTAAAATTATCACGCATAAGACGTTTACATTTTACGGTCCATTACATGTACGCTATTATTTCCCGTGAAGTAGTTTATAAACAAATCCGATTCACGCTTAAAACGTTACAACTCTCCAGACGCCGTTACATTATCAACAGAGCATCATCAACCAGCGAGCGTGACTCATCGTGTCCGGCTTGGGCATGGATGTTGTGTTGTTCTTTTACCACCCACATCGGCCCTTGAAAACATCGTTGTTAAAGGGGCGTAAAACCTTCTCACCAATTTTCTACATCGCAATTCAAAGCAGTGATTATTAATTAGTATTTTTAATGTCCGGGACAATTTGTTTTGCAACCATGAATTCATTGTACATACCAGAACAAAATAATTTTCCGTTCATGTGTCATTATAACCCGTAGTTACCGTCATTTCACAAGCACAACATTGAAATGTTTGTTTACGACACACGTGCGTGCCTGGCTCGCCGGGCGAAGAGGGAGGAAAGATAAAGAAGTGAGAGGTCGGCCTGCTGCGTTGCATCTTTACTCACGCGTCGCGCGCTTCGCTAGCATTTTATCACGCGGAACTTGCCAGATATTTACTGTGGGATTATTAAAGGCTAAGTAGCGATGGACGACTACGTTATAAAGTTTAATGCTGTTCTGAAATATAATGTGATGAATTTAAATCCAGCAGAAACGATTTTTTATGTCTTTTAACCAAGAAATAATTAATTTAAAATTATTAACATTTTTTTAAAAATTCTGTCCGAGTTATCCGAAGTCCAGGACATCGAGGTCCGAGTTATCGAGGGTTCACTGTACTGTTTTAAAGCTCTTACAACACAGTGGAAATGGCTTCATCATTCTGCTATGTGTAAGTACTCCAGGTGAGTGACAGCCTTAATTTTAACTTTTTACTAACAAAAACTATTCCAGATTTCTTGCAAATAATTTATTTTAAATTTAAAAACTTACAATGGCTTAGCTGGAATTATGCTATTAAGGAACTTCATAGAAACACACACATTTACACAGAATACATGAACTTTTACATTTTCAAAAAAAAAATTTAACAATTTTACATTGGAATTTTTCTACCAATACTGCAGTAAACAAATTAAATACAATTTAAATTTTTTGAAACTTTATCAATAATATTTAATATTTTTGTATGCAATACACTGAAATCTTAATTATGTGTTATACAGCATCACAAAAATCAAGTATGTCATTAACAAATATAAGTTACAGAAAGTTAAAAACACTAATACAGTATTTAACAGTATACAATACACCGATTTTCAAATAGTATAAATCTTTGACATAATTAACTTATATTTTTTTTTTTTTTAAGTTTTGTTCTGTTGTCTACTTTCTCAATTACTTATTAGCACACATGCTTAGTGAAGAGTATTTAACACTCTGAAAAAATACATCACTCGTAAGAATTAATTACATAGTAAGGAAAATTTTACAGTGAAGAGAAAAAACACAAGAATTAAATGAAGTAAATAACTAAAATCTTTATGCTAAAGTAACAGCATAGGGAAAGAACTATCATACTCAGTATTGTTTATTGTAATACAGAAAAGAGAAATTCAATCAGCAGTTGGAAGAAATGAAGAAAGCACAGACACAATACTATTTAAGGAAGGGTTAACTTATAAGTTTGTAAAAATTCTAATTAGCTTGTAAAAATAAGAATAAAATTTGTGTCTCTTATAGAGAATCTAGGCTACATTATTGGTCAACATTTTTAAGGGTGTGTACACGGTACACATTTATTATACACACATACAAGGACATTCTTGTGCATAATATGAGTTTAAAAAAAAAGTTTATATTACAAAAATAAGACGTGGCTAGGACCTAAATTTAACATTACACTTTGAGTTATTATGTTAGCTGTGAAAGTCAGCTTAAATTAAAATTTTAGTTTCAATTTTAACACTTCAGTTTATTATACTTTAACATCAAATACTTAAGTTAGTGAAACTACCAAGAATTCAAAACACATTAAATAAGTTACAATTACACATAACAGTCATCACTTGCAAATACAAACTACACCACTACATAAAAAAATACATTCAACAAGCTTTTGTTAAGGCAGTATAAAAATAATGTTCCAAATTTAAGACTTACTCTAGACAGTAATATTTAACACAAGTTATTATGTTCACTGTGACAAGTCTGCTTAACGACTGCAATTAACAAAACACAATAAGGTCTTGCAAACAGCACACTGACACTGGTTTAAGGTATGTACTTCACCACGCAAGGCCATAATATTCAACATTTCAGACTACTTACAATTCAGCAGTTCCATACAAACACTTATTGAAGTATACGTTGGAAAAATGTCACAATAATATTTCACTTTATGAATGCATTAAAAAAATACTTGCATAAGTACTTGGTTTTTGTATTTCACACACTCCGTACTGGGTAAAATCAGCTGATACTCGACAAAACTATCGTCACGAAGAAGGAAAAATGCACTGGCCTGCATGGCACACAGGTAGGAAGGTGGTGGGAAGGGGAGTGTTACTTGCGCCAGTACTGTGCGAACTTGTGCAGCTGCTCCACGAGGGCAGCCATGACAGCAGTCGCAGACAGATCTAGCAAGTTCTGCATGTAGTGCACTGCTTCCTCATCGCTCAGGTCCAGCCGTAGTTTGTCCTGCACCTTCTTCACTGCCTTGTCTGGTTCTAGGGCTATGTCGGGCACGCTCGCATCCACCATCAGTGAAAACAGGTTCAACATCAGGTTTGTGTGCCTGCAACACAAAACTTCTTTTCCTAGTTAAATGGCAACAACAAATTATGACAACCCAGAGCAAAAAAATATGCATGAAAGACCACAGCATAAGGTCATGAACAGTACAGCTGCTGCAGCACAAAACAAGCAGATTATTAAACCAAGACAAGTACACACTTGATAATACACTACATTTTTACAACATTAAGATTTAGTGGAACGTAAAAAAATAAGTGAGCAATGTCTGTCAGCATGTAGTAGTTGAGATAATCAGCCAGGCAGCACCGTTCTGAGACAAAATGCAGGAACAGATTGACAACAATTATTACCTATGCATGGCTACCACTAGAGACAACAGTGCCAGTTGAGGTAAAAACTAACATCCTAATGTTGCATACAATGATTAATTACTGTGACATACATTAAAAAGACAAAAAAAAATTTCAGTGTCTCTGTAATTTGTTTTTGCTGCATTCGTGTTGTATTTTAGGAAGCAGTGGTTTTACAAGACCATTTTCAAAAATAGTCAAGGAATCTTAAAAATTAATTTAAAATTTTAGAAAAGGAAAAATGAAAAAAATCACAATAAAAGCCATTTCCAAATAAGTTCCAGCATCTAAAACGACTGAATATGTGGTTCATAGGGTTACTTCTTGTAACTGCCATGTTGCGAGATAAAAAACAAACAAAAAAAGGCAAAAATTGTTTATAAACTGCAACAGTTGTGATTTGAAACAAGTGCATCATAAGTCATCTGAAGGTAGACTGCCCGTGCAACATGAGTAACAATAGAACATCACAGAGTAATGGTCTCATACACCCCCCCCCCCACATCCACCCCCCGCCCACCTTCCACCCCTTCTTTCTGAACCTATCCAGTCAGGACTCCTTATGCCCTGTGTCTGGCGACAATAACGCAGACAACAAGTTCACCAATAACTAAGCAAGTTACACACCATTTACACCTTCACCCTTCATCCACTAGTCCCGTGATTGCTTCACCTCGCCTTTTAGTAAACCTTGAAATTTTAATAAGCTATAGTGCAGACGTGATGTTCTGTTTTCTGTTATGTTTTGCAATATTTCTGCTGTTTGATTTTGGCATTTCTTTGGTTTTCGAGTTAGTTGCATTTTAATTGACTGCATTAAGTGTTCACGACCTACTTATGCTATTTTAATACCGTATTTACGCAAGTAAGACGCCATTGAGTCTTAAGAGTGCATGGTAGATAAATAAACGCTGAAAACATCAATTGATTTCTACTCTTTTTTCGAAGCCAATATGGATAAAACATTTAATGACAATCCTAGATAATGGTATTTGCCAACTTTATGAGTAAATATTTATCCAGAATTACTAATTCGTTACGCGTGATCTCTTGCGCCGCAGTTAAATGCACAAGGTTCCGGCGTCATAGATTGTGCCTCAGTAGTTCGTAACAGTGGAAACTATTTTGTCTAAACCATTGGCTAAAACTGTTGTCTAAGATTGCTATTGTTTAATTTTCGCAAATTGGCTTTAAGAATCCTACAGTTATAGATTAATACTTTTAGCGTTGAATTATGTTCCACGCCCTCTTAAGACGCGCCCCACTTTTAGAGCTACAAATGTTAAAAAAAAAAGTTTATGTGCAAGTGTAAGATGCACTCCGGCCTTCCATTTCAAAACAAGTCCGACCTTGCCGTCATGTGAACTGTCGCTTGTCGCCCCACCAGCCCAAAGCAAAGCTACAGACAGGCGTGTTGTTTATAGAAGCGGCAGTTGCCTCTCCGCCTCCCTCCCCCTCCCATGTATCTGTCCGATAGTCACATGCAGCCTGTCTCGCCGCAGCTGAGCCACGTGTTTATCTCCCCCCTCCCCCTTCAACGTCCAAGCCACCTTCCTTACAGTTTATGGCAGAAGTTCCGGAAGGTCAAGAAAGGGGAGATACAGACTGCACTTTTCTCCTCATAAAAAAGGATGAAAAGGACAACACCTTCTCTCATTTCATAAAAGAAGCAAAAAATTAAAACCACTCAGTGTTATCTTGAAACACGCCACACACTCAATTACAACTTGCCGCTTACTTAAACTTTTTTTTTCTAATAGCACTCTCCATATTGATTCGTACATCTAAGCACAATAAATTGCTAGTAAAAGTACACAAAGTACACAAACTTCCGCAGTTAAATGGCAACAAGGCCACTGACGAACGAGGGCAACCAAAAAAAAATACTGATAACTTGACCACTGTTGAGTTTTAGTGTTATCACCGTTTGTCTACGCCACGCGTCTTTTTTCTGTACTATTGTTTTTGAGTTCAGACAGTACCTCTTGACCTTGACAACCTGCTCTGTGTTATTGTGGCACATGAGGTATGTGGCTGTGCGCTTCACTGCAGTGTTAAAACGGCCTAAGACTCAAATACAACTCGTTTTCGTTACCATTTGCGACATGTGAATAAAGATAGGGATTTTTGTTCAAGCTTATTTCTAGATTTATGACACAATATCGCACTCTGTAAGTACAAGCTAGCAAATCATGGAACAAATGTTTTTTACTAAAATTTTTTGTCTACATCTCTTAAAAATGCTGGCAAATGTAAGACACAGCCCACTTTTAGGTCTCCAAAAGACTCAAAAAATGTGCGTCTAGAAGCGAGTAAATACTGTATTTTATTGACCCTAATAGTTTTAATTTTCACTGTGGTGAAAAAAATACAATAGTTTAGAAGTCACATGAAATGTATTGCATACATGTCAGGAAAAATGACCAAGCCCTCAAATGTTTTCAATTAACTGTAAACAGCCTTCATCATTCTAGGGTGTGCTTGAGTGTGTGTTGTGTATCTACTGAATTATAAAATACCACATCATTGTATGATTTTCTACAAATAATTTGTTTAGGCGTGTGTATATTCGAAGTAGTGTTGTGAGTGACCAGAACAATTTGAAAATCCCACGCTACTGGCAACAGTGGTGCCCTCAAGAATGAAGTTGGCAACCCTGATGTGACTGCCTACGAGAGTGGCAGTCCTGGTTCCAGAAGTTCATTTTGTTACATCATGGCAGTAAGTTTGCTATATGGCAATCTTGCTGCGTATCGATATTAATAGCGGTAATCCTCGTGCCATTCGTGCTCAAATATCTTTGTTCTGTATTACAACGAAACATTTTTTGGTCCTCTGGGCCGGATAACGTGTTCCGGTAATTTAAATATTTGTTTGTTTGTTCGGTGTTCGCACACGTATCACCACGCGGTAGTGAAGTTATGGTGCATAGTTGACCTGAAGACTTTGGCCACGCTGCAAAATCAGATTGTGGTGGTGTGTAAATGTTATGGCTTAGGCCTACTGTACATTTCTTATCGGCGTTCCAATCGTCGTTTGAGGATACGTTAATCGTGGGAAGCGACTTTTCTGGGACGCATTGTGTCGTTTCTTGTGTCTTGCTGGCTCATTGTACCTACATTGTTCTTAGTTTCTAATAGTTTGCGTGGTTCTATAGTTTTCTTTTTTTATGTGAAGTCATTGCTGCAGGGTGTCTCGGCGGTTAACATAACCTAGTTGTGATTAAGGTAGTTGCATTTTTTGAGCACCCCTTGATTTGCTGTCGTAATTCAGTGGTGCGCAGTGCTTAGTCATGGCTAATCCTCAAACAGCATTATTAGCCCGTATTCGGTTGGCGGAAGCACGCCTTAAACGTGCATACGACCTCTCTCGTGCTTGACCTCACCAAACAGAATTTATTCGTTGCTACCACACAGGATCTACCACAGATCCATGATAAGTTCGAGGCCGATTATGTTACTGAAGCTGCAGCGAACAAATTAAAGGACTTTGATGCTGAACTACATGCTGCTCGCCTTGCAGAGTTATATGAGAAGTACTATGAAGTGATGGCAACTGTGGATTCTCTTGATGACTAAGGTACAAGAGCAACTTTCGACGAGTTCTCAGGTGAGACATTCCCGTGTTACACTTCCCAAGATTGAGCTGCCCAACTTTAATGGCAGCCCTCCGGAATGGTCAAATTTTTCCACTTTGTTTGGCACACTTGTTGGGAATAATCCAGATCTGTCTGCAGTAGAGAAGTTGGCCTCTCTTAAGACAACTCTTTCTGGAGAACCATTGGGTCTTATACAGTCGTTGCCCACATCTGAAGTTAACTTTGATGTTGCGTGGAAGTTACTTCTTGGACGGTATGAAAACCCACGCCTCATTACATCTGTTCATGTTGAGGCTTTATTGCAAGCACCATCGGCCTCCACAGACTCCCCAAAGACTCTTCGACATTTGTTAACAGTAATTAATTAAAATGTTTCTGCCCTTAAGGCTCTGTGTGTTCCTGTGGACCAGTGGAACTTAATTCTACTTGTGATCCTTTCTAAGCGTTTCGACACTGATCTACAGACCCAATGGGAGATGACATTGTCAGATAAGCTTCCTACTTTAAGCGAGTTCATTTCCTTTTTGGATAAACACTGTCGTGCCCAAGAGGCAGTAGCTTGGTCTCATAGCAAGGGTCCCTCTGCTCAAACATCTAAGACCAGCAATAGAGTGACTGTGCCTAGTTGGAGACAAGGTAGAGGCCAGTCAGTGAGTAGTTTGGTGAGCTCCTCCCAACAGTGTCGGATGTGTAGTGAAGTTCATCCACGTTACAAGTGCACTCCTAAGGACAGATTTACTGTTGTAAAAGAACACAAACTTTGCCTCAACTGCCTGTCACCTTCGCATCAAGCCAAACCGTGTTTGTCCTCGTCGTGTCACACTTGTGATGGCCATCACCATTCAACGTTACACTTTCAGCAAGGGTTGTTAGACAATAATGATCCATCTCCTACCTCTGATGTTAATACACAGGTTGAAAACATTGAGAAACCTGCAATAGATTTTTCCTCTGTTACACCAGCAGGGCAACAGTTATCAACCACCATTCTTCTCTCAACTGCTGAAGTTTGCATTTTAGATGGCTCAGGAACTCCCTGCATTGTTAGAGCACTTCTTGATACTGCCAGTCAAGCAAGTTTTTTTACTGAGGACTGCATTCAAAGGTTGAGGTTGGCTCGTCAGAGAACCTACCTACCTATCCATGGCTTGTTGAAAACTCATGTTAGTGTTGCAAGGTCATGCTCATCTATTGTTGTTTCACCTGTTGGATGCCTTAACACTCAGTTTGCTCTTGACACGTTTGTTCTATCAAGAATTACCCATAATGTGCCTATAGTCTGTCTCATATAAGAATTCCACTTTTTGACATTTGTGTTTGCATTTATTATTTTATTTGTTTCCATGAAATAAGCAGTGTTTTCCTCTGCCACAAGTAACTTTTGCACAAACACACTTAGCTGGGTCTCAAACTGTGCAATTTATCAAAATTAAAAGTTATTTCCTGCAGAAATTGGTACACACGATAGCCTTCAAAACTGTCAAAAAATGGAATTCTTTCATGAGACATACTATAGTACTCGTCTCTCTGCTGAAGTACGTATGTCTGTGTCTCACCTCCAGCTGGCTGACCCAAACTTTGATGTACCTGGACCCGTTGAATTGTTGATCGGTGCTGACCTTTATCCCCTACTCATGACTGAAGGCAAGATTGATGGATCACCAGTTGCTCTAAATTCTGTGCTGGGGTGGATTCTAATGGGTCTGGTTGAAGAACAACATTCCGCACATAATGTAGCATCACTCTGTGTCTCACTGCTTTTGTCCCCTCCACCATTGGAAGATGTTCTGAAAAGGTTCTGGGAACTGGAAGAATTCCCTCCTATCAAGCATGTGTCTAAGGAGGATGCTCGCTGCGAAGAACTGTTCACCTCAACATTGGTGCGTGGCGTGGCGCTATAGTGTCTCATTGCCATTTCGCTCATCGTCATTTGAATTGGGTACATCCAGACCTCAGGCAGTGAACAGGCTTCTTCGCCTTGAGAGGCGCCTCGAAACAGACTCTGTATTGAAAGAGAGATACACTGAATTCATGACTGATTACTAGGCCATGGGGCACATGGAGAGAGTGGCGCAGGGTCAGATACATTCATCAGAGTCATTTTACATCCCTCACCATTATGTGGTGAAACCAGAGAGCTCCACAACAAAATTAAGAGTGGTGTTTGATGCGTCTGCCAAGTCCTCCACAGGCGTATCATTGAATGATGTGTTAATGTCTGGACCCAAGCTTTAAAGAGAGGTTTGGGATTTACTGTTGCAATTTCATCTTCCTGAAGTTGTTTTTACTGCTGATGTCAAGAAAATGTACGCCAAATAAGTGTCCATTCTGCACACCAAGATTATCAACGTATTGTCTGGCGTTTCAGCAAAACCGATCTGGTGCAGGACTGTAGGTTGAAGACAGTGACATATGGTGTTTCATCAACACCCTTTCTAGCTCTTCGTCACCCTTTCTAGCTCTTCGCACTCTCCAACAGCTGGCAGAAGACGAGGAGGACTTCTTTCCGGTGACCTCAAAAGTGCTGCTTTCAGATGTATACGTCGATGATGCGGTAACAGGATCCCATTCGGTGGACAAGGCCTTGGCTATCCAGAAGGACCATATTTCACTTCTAGCTAAAGGGGGTTTTAAGCTACGAAAGTTTATGAGCAACAAGCAAGAGCTTCTACAATGGCTTCCTAGAGATGACATTGAAATCCTGCAGTCATTTGCTCTAGATCGAGACAGTTGTACAGTGAAGGCATTGGGATTACACTGGAACCCTTTTTCCGACACTTACTCGTACAATATTCAGACCAGCCCCAGTGATACAACAAAGCGTACCATTCTGTCCCATGTTGCACAAATTTTTGACCCTCTTGGATTTCTCACTCCGTTACTAATGTTCGCCAAGCATCTAATTCAGGTTCTTTGGCTGAAGGGTGTAGATTGGGATGCCGAATCACCGCCAGCTGTAGTAGAGCGATGGACCCAACTCACAAACCAACTTCCGCTGCTGTCCTCTGTCACTATTCCTAGGTTGGTTAAAGGTCCTGCTGGTTGCAGTTATGAGTTGCATGTGTTCGCTGACAGTTCTGAGATAGGTTATGCTGCAGCTGTCTATCTTCGCACACTTAGTCCTGAGGGTACAGTCACCACACATTTGTTGATTGCCAAGTCCAAGGTGGCTCCGGTCAAGGTACAGTCAGTTCCTCATCTAGAACTTTGTGGAGCCTTGCTTCTGGCTCATCTGCTTAAACATGTGATTGAGGCATATGAATCCCCTCTCCACTTCACCTCCGTAGTGGCTTGGACTGACTCACAGGTCGTTCTTGCATGGATAAACTCATCTCACCAATTGCACATCTTTGTTGCAAATAGTCAGCAAGATCCATGATCTCGCTCCACGATCATGGTGGAAGCACGTGCGTTCCGAGCACAATCCTGCTGACTGTGCGTCCCGTGGTCTTATGCCATCTCAGATCATCAGTCATCACTTGTGGTGGACCGGTCCTGCATGGTTGAAGGAACCACCTGAGCAATGGCCAGCGAGTGGCGTTCATACTGACAGTTCTGATCTGATACTATCTTACTGGAAAGAAGGACAACAGTGCTGGAAACCTTCACATCATCCAGTGATACGGATACGCTACTCTTACGATTTAGCAATTTGACCAGGCTTTTACGAGTGACATCCTATGTATTTCGCTTCATTTGTAACTGTCGTGTGCCATCTGCAACTCGAGTTACAGAGGATAATATAAGCTGTAGTGAGCTATATGTATCTATGCAATTTTGGCTTCTGCATGTTCAGGCTTCTTATTTTAAAGATGAACTGACTGCATTGAAAGGAAATAGTCGCCTCCCCCACCAGAGTCGCAAGCTAGTTCCATTTATCGATTCGTTTGAGCTGATTAGGGTGGGCGGAAGGCTTCTTCATTCGGACTTACCCTTTGACCACAAGCACCCAGCTCTGCTTCTAAAGACACATCCGTTCACGGAGCTGGTGATCTGTCACTACCATGAACTCAACCACCATCCTGGTTTTCAAACACTTCAAAGTATTCTTAGAGAGAAGTTCTGGATCCTTTCAGATAAAGGTGCTATTACTAGTTGTGTCTGTCGTTGTGTCAAATGCTTCAAGGGCAGGCCGTCTCCAGCTGTGCCAATGATGGGTAACCTCCCTGCTGTGCGAATCCATCAAACAAAGCCATTCTCAACAGCTGGAGTTGATTATGTTGGCCCTTTCCACATCAAAGCTGCTAAGGTTCGTAAGGCTGTAGTATTAAAGGCTTACATGTGCATCTTCGTGTGTTTCGCCACTAAGGCTGTTCATGTCGAAGTGAAGTCAGACCCTTTCTACTGAGGTGTTCATTGCTGCGTATAAGCGCTTTATCGCTTGTCACGGACGGTCCTCTAATATCTACAGTGACTGTGGAACCAACTTTGTGGGGGCCTACAATCAACTGCGTGACTTAAAATGCCTTGTTTCCTCATCATCTCACCAAACAGCTGTGGCGAATTCTCTAGTCCCTCTCGGTGTTACATGGCACTTCAACCCTCCTGCAGCTCCTCGTTTCGGAGGGTTGTGGGAGGCTGGCGTTAAGTCTTTCAAGTCTCACCTGAGACGTGTCATCGGTGAGCAGATTCTCACGTATGAAGAACTGTACACTGTACTTGTACAAGTTGAGGCCATTTTGAATTCTCGGCCATCTCAATGCACTCACCCCAGGCCACTTCCTCACTGGTGAGCCATTGGTCTCTCTGCCAGAACCCAATTAGCTTAGGTCAAGTCAAATCGGTTACAGCGATGGCAGCTGATATCCGTCTACACCAAGACTTCTGGTGTCATTGGCACAATGATTACCTGCATACTTTGCAACGTCAGAAGTGGAACAATGATTTTGGGGACCTACGCGCAAACCAAATGGTCTTGGTGAAGGAAGACAGAATTGCACCTGTTCAATGGCAGTTGGGGCGCATTACAGCTCTTCACCCAGGGAGTGATGGTGTGGCCAGGGTGGCTACAGTGCGCACTGCTAGTGGAACATTCAAGCACCCAGCAAAGAAACTGTGCCCGCTTCCCATAGAATGTTGAAATGCAGCATTTCAAGGTGGGCGGGATGTTTAGGCGTGTGCATAGATGTAAATAGTGTATACGTATACGAAGTAGTGTTGTGAGTGACCAGAACAATTTGAATCTCCCACGCTACTGGCGAAAGTGGCGCCCTCAAGAATGAAGTTGGCAACCCTGATGTGACTGCCTAGGAGAGTGGCAGTTCTGGTTCCGGCAGTTCGTTTTGTTACATCATGGCGGTAAGTTTGCTATGGGACAATCTTGCTGCGTATCAATATTAATAGCGGTAATCCTGATGCCATTCATGCTCAAATATCTTTGTTCCGTATTACAACGAAACATAATTACTGCTAATGCATTGGTTAAAGTGACTCAGCAGCTACCTACGTATTTAATTTTTGTTTAGGACAAAAGTGTATGTATATGCCGTCAGAGGTATACGCAACTCAGAATGAGTTTTTCGGTATTACCTTATTCACCCACACATAAATCACTAATTTTTTTAATGTTCGTGTTTTGACATGTAAATTTGTGTACATTATTTTGGTGTCTGGCTGTAGTGGTATGAACATTTGTGTATATATTAAATGAACCAAAACTAAGAACTTGCGAGATGAAATTTGAATCTCCTGCCAGGCGCTGCTATATAGTTGGCAGCCCTTGCAGTCTGTGGTTGGTGCGGCTGGTGGACCAGCAAACAAAGGACCAAGATGGTGTTAAGTGGTTGCATACGAAACGTGGCTCGATTATATAGTTGTTTTTTGTTTTTTGCTGGATGTTGCATCTGACCTCTATACAGTCTTTTTCGTGGTAATGCAACATTTTTGGTCCTCCGGGCCGGATTCGTTCCGGG